>JABCKU010008110.1:0-177392 GCA_018221655.1 Myochromella boudieri | reverse complement strand
ATTCGTCACCAGCATAGTTGGGACAGACTTCCAGGTGCGGGTCTAGTGCGATCCTTTCAGCCATGGATTATAGTAGGTAGATATTGTTCTTATTAAGAGGATTAACTGAAAAGAGAGGATGCCGACTCGCTAGTCGACGGGTCGGCAACACTAGCAGGCAGACGGTGGTAAGAGACGAGCGATGATGTCACACGTCACACCGTCTGCTTCCACAAAGACCATATTCTAACTCTACGCTTGTTCCTCCCTTCGTTCCAGAACCGCAACATATCTCTCTCGAAACATGTGCCTACTTTCAAGTTCTGAGTCCACACCATTGGTTTTGTGGTCCACTCCAGTGTTAGGTTGTGCATTCATGTCAAGCTTCAAGTGAGCTATTATGGGAACAATACATGAGTTGAGTTGTTACAGAAGGTAGTGGAACATTGGGTAGGGGGTATCCAAGTAAGACCAAAAGACAAAGAATAAAAAATCAAATAGTCATATACGGCGTATAGAAAGAAAAAGAAGATCATCAAAATTGTGGCATCTTTCCATGCCCACAAGGTAAAAGAGACGTAAAAGCCAAGAGTGCCAAATGGGACGAGTACAGAAGCACCAGTACGTGTTGTCCACGAGGGAGCACAATCATAATAGCCCATTACCTACGTGGGAGTAGGCGAGCTGGGAGAGGTTGTATGAGAACCACTGACATCCAGTCAGTCTTCTGTCAACACGCCCTTAACTCCTCCGCTTTGCGTTCTCCCACCATCTCTCGCACGGGCATTGTGCATCCGCTTCCCATGACCAATACCCTTGTTTGATGAACTTCTCATTCGCTGCTCAGGACGTGGCGGCGACACTTCGTCTGTTGAGCGCTGCGTCATTGGAAACGGATAATGTTCCTGCTCAAGTTGAGATGCTCGATTGCGCAGCGGCGTAGGAATCTTCACAGTCGGTACTGGTACTGGGACCTCCCCCTTCTTACTCTTTTTGTTTCTTGCCGTTTTTCTGTCTGGCTCTTTGGACAGTGTACGGACTTGATTGGGGGGTGAGGGTGCAGAAGGCGGTGGTCCCGAAGGAGTGGAGATGGAAGGGTCCACCCAGTCGTCTTCAATATCGTTCGTTTCAAGACTCTCACTACCTATTTCCCTGTCCACCTTTTCCGGAGGCTGCGGCACCACGAATCTTGAGTGCGGCAGCGGCGTAATAGGGTCCACGGGATCCTCTTCCGTGTCCACCTCCTCACTCTTTGCGCGTTCACTTCCCCTATCACGGCCACTGTGCCCACTAGCACTCGAGGTGGATGCTGATCGCGTATCGAAAAACTGTTCCTCCTCGTCGTCTTCACCTTCTACCAAGTCTCCGTCGTCATCCACACTCTCCTCCCTCAGCCTCTCTTCATCCTCAAAATCCATGTCAAGGTCCGGCTCTGACATAGACTCGAGGCCCATATTATCATCCGAGTCTGAAGACCACGTTGGCGGCTCATCTTGCACCGAGAATACGGTTCGAGGAAGCTTAATCACCCATCAGCAATGCCGAAATTGACAAAAAGGGTGAGAAGCGTACTTCTCCGACTCTCCTCCTGAAATCCCACCAATCGGCCTCGTTCTTGCACAAGAATCCAATCAACATACTTGGGTCCAAACCACTCAATGGCATCTTCCTGACACGCTCGCAGTGGAACGTCTTCAGCTCCGCAGGGGTGTAAGCTGTTATATAATGTTCCTGAATCGGGTCAAGACTACCCCCTCTCTCGCCGCTAACCAGTCCTAATCCTAATTCAGCCACACCTAACTCACTGGTAGTGATAAATTCAGACGCTGGCCGTGAATGGGAGTGGTAAGTATAAGATGACGGCTGAACCTGTGTCTGAGGCTGAGAATATGAATGGGCATGTGCAGCTGAGTGGGACGAAGCATGTGTTGGAGATAAGCTATGGCTTGCAGACCTGAACCGCGACTTGATTGATGGTGACCGTGACTTGCTCCCAGCTGCACTATTTGGTTTATCGGAAAGGATGGCGAGCCCCGAGGCCCCCGAATCAGAGGCTGCACCAGATGAAGAAGTGGAGAACTCCTGCTGAAGGGGTGACGGCGATAGAGGCGCATGATACGTAGAGGACCCAGTGCGCACGGATGGGGGTGTGTGTAAGCGGTTGGCAGTCTGGCTCTTTTGTCTCCCAATGTTACTCGTTCCATCCTTGTCATTTTCTTTTCTGTCGTCGTCGCTCTTATTGGGATCACTGCCATTAGTGTTATTCTCTAATGCACTGGGACCGATTTCCATCGATCCGGACTGCGTTGAGGGAGGTGGACGCAGAGGCACAGTGGATCGCGCATGATGCGGATCGAGATAGAATAAGTTGTCAGCTTGGGTGCCAACGAAGTAATATGACGAGCTTGGGCGTCCACCGGCAATGCCCACGCTTTGGGGGAAAGTGTATATAAGCTGATAATCTAAGATCAGCCGAGATAAGATGGATACTATTAGGGAGAGAGCAACCTTAATAGTTTCGTGGTAAATTGGATTAACCCCTTCCAGGCCCATTCTCACTCCTATCAACAAAAGTACGGGTCTATCACCCCATACCTTAGAGGCCTTATTCACATACTTCTGGGTCGATGGATGGGTGCTAGAAGCTAGTGTATGTGATGCAGCAAAGACGTCCGTCTGGAAGAGGGTAGCGTCAGTAGCAACAGAAACACCCAGGCCACAGGCAGGGAAAGCAGATACGAGGCTCCTGTAGATGATACATGAATAGTTCGTAAGGGAATGAAGGGATAGGTTAAAGTACGCACTTGATAGCCCCGGCAGCAGTACTAGGCCCAAACCACTGCCCCACATCTGTGCCAAACTCTTTTCCTGCAAGCGCCATGCGATGTACGCTAAAGGGCGCCAGAGGTGAGGGCGTATCGAAAAACCACGTGAGAATTTGCACGTAAGTTGCATATTCTGCAGCTGAGTTGGTAGAAGAGAGAGATGAGGAGCGACGCCAGTCTGTTAGAGAGAAATTTTGATCAGTCAGATTGTAACAGGGATTGGGAGCATTATAGGACTGGACGTACCTCGCCCCAACCAGACGCTGATCAATGAAGTTGCTAGTACACTTTGACCCGTTCTCAACATACAACCCCATCCGCTATCGCTTGTCCAGCCTTTCTCTCCTCCACTACCAATCCATGGCCACGGTCTTGATGATCGAACAGTCGTTGGACTTTCACTACTGCTTCCACCATGTCCGTGCCCACTGCCACTGCCACTAAGGCTTCCCCGACTCGCATTGCTGGGCCGACTGACAACACCTTCGTCCCGGTTAAGGCCAATACCACAAGGCACCCCGATAGGGCCTTCTAGATCCCCCAGCCTTCCATCCCGGATTGGTACAAACTGACTGCGGTACGTGAGCCACACCCGCGAGGTAAAGTCCAAATAAAAGGCTGAGGGCCATCCGGCTGATGGATCCTTCGCATTTATATTTGCAGGGGAATGGGAGGATTTGACCACCCCCGCTACCTCAGAAGAAGGGGAGTAGGAGAGTGTTTGTGATCTTTGGGAAGATGATGACCGGATGGAAGAGGAGGAGGATAAGGAAGAACCGGAACGAGAACTACTTGTTGAAGTTGCTAGCGAGTTCGTGTGATGTGGCAGAGGATGCGCAGTTGGGTGAGGAGGTTCCCATCCAGGATGTTGTACCCCTATTAGCCAGATTGGGTCTGTACATTTATCAGGAGTAGAATCGGAATCAAGAAGATAGCGCATGGCCTTGTCGAGGTGGCCCTTGCCGTGTTTAGCTGCGAGTAGCAGAGCAGAAGCTTTGCTTCTTGGCGATGTGCCGGTTGTACTTGGGTGGGAATTAGTGCCAGTTGTGCTTGAGTAATGGTTGGAATTGGAGGAGGCATGGGCTGAGTTAGACAAGAGAGCAGGGAGAGAAAGGTCGGTAGATGATGTACTGAATGTATGCGTGAACCACCCCGAGAGACGAGTTGGGAGGTCGCCGATGCGAGTGGAAGAGGATGTTGAGGCATACAGAGATATAGGGTTTGTGTTGCCAGTGGTGGGCGACGAAGGACTCTGCGGCCTGGATATGCGCGGACGAGGAACGGTGATAGGTTCGACAATAACAGGGGGGTCATCCATCTTCAGATGTGGCTCTTGTAATGATGAAGGAGACGGTGAAGGGGGAACGGAGAGAGATAAATCTGTGGAGCGCCGCAGGTCCTTGTCCTTGTCGGTATTTCGGATTCCAAGGAACTTGCTCCCCTTGCGCGGTTTGCTTGTTAGCGATGAAGATGTTGGGCCTACTACGGCTGATCCAGATCCAGCGGTAGACGCAACTCCCTCTGCGGATGTAGAACCAACGGACCCAAAGGAGCTAGTGCTACCACCAGGATTAGAGGACTGAACAAAAGAGTTGGTTCGCTCCCTAGTCGACGAATTTTTCTGGAAAAACTTGGGGAGCTTAGATGCGTGTGTGGTGGGTATCGGTGATTGGCGAGGGTTTTTGGTGCCGGTGGACATCTGGCTGGTTGCAGTCGGAAGGCCAGAACCGTGCTCAGGGCTAGAAAGGATGGTCGAGTCACGTCAGAACACGGAGTGGGAAGAAGAGAGACATAGTTGCCTACAATCGTCGTCGCTTTTCTGTCGTGGAAATTACTGGCTCAGGTGCAGATGGTAAAGTAATACAGCCTACATGTGCCAAACAGTGTCAGCATCGTCGTATATTCAATAGGATCACGGAATAGGGCAGGTGAATGGCAGATGGCAGCGTGGTGTAAATGAATGGGTGCATGCTCGATGGTTGCAGTGCTAGAAGGAGGATTGTCGTGAAGGGCCCGTACCTCATACAACTCAAAAACTGCCGTAAAAGATCTGAGTTGGTGCTCCCAGCTAAGTACCCTCTTGAATTTTGATGTTCGTCCGCTCGACTGATTCTAATAATTAGAATAAGGTACGTAAGCATTATACATCATATGCAACGGTGCAAAGGCGAACATGTGTATTGCACGCCGCTTGAAGATGTTTGCTCACCTATCGCCTACTACCGCTGATGCAGTGTCCGCTGTACCGCAGTGACCTGTCCTTATATCCTATCAAATCTGGCTTGTGTATGAAGCTGGTTATATACCGCCTCAGATGGATGAATGCACGGAACTTGGCTTGCCTGGACTGCCTTGAATTTGAAATTAAATCTGGGTTAGGAAATAACCAGCGACAACTAATCTCGGTATGATATGAATATTGTTCCCTCGTTTAGAATTGCATCTTACCGCTAGAAGGACAGAAACTAGCTAAGGCGAATAAGACGAAGAAGAAGAGTCGAGATGGTTTGGCCAAAAGACTGTGAGACAGTCGTTGTTTGGATCTCAGCCACGTTTATCGGCTCCTGATCGCTTACTCTGTTCTTACAACCATGCCCTACTTGGGCTGCTTCAATGGTTCCGGTCAACGTTTAACGCTCAGCGCTCAACCTCCAGCTCTCTTAAGTTGATAATCATCATGCATTTGGATGACAAAATATAGGCCTGATAAGAATATGCGATAATTTACAGCAGCCTATTCGATGTCATACAGGCTGTAATTTTGAAATCACAGCTATTACCAGCCCCTACCCTTGGATATGCCCAATTCAAATCTTCAGCAGGACATCATCGAGGCCATAATATACCAACTCTCACCACCGAAAGACGGCACAACTCTTGAACGATGTGCAGTCGTATCACATGCACTCTGTCTTCCAGCTCAACAGCGACTCCTCTCTACAATTAATCCTTATTCTTTAAAACATACCACCCAAGCTTCCGAACAGCTGGCACAAGTTCTGAAGCACACGCACCTTGTACGCTACATCAAAAGCTTCTCTTCCATTACTTCTGCGTATCCACTAGCAAGGAGCGTAATGAAGGGAGAGCAGTCGCCTAGCCTCTTGTATCGTTACTCCAGATCATTGCGGAATACGGTACCCTGGAGACCCTAGCGTTTTCAGCTTACAAGGTGCACCCAATCGCTGGTCTCATCCATATGGCCCGTTAGTGGATGCCGTTCAAAAGGATATGGAGTCCTTGAGTTTGCACACAATTCATCTTGATTTTTTTGTGCTATTGTCACTATTGATTTCATCGCATCATCTCCCAAGCTCCAGCATCTGTTATTGTTAGGCAGTGACAAAGTGCACACTCACCGTGACGCCCCATTCCCAACAATATCTTCTCCATGCCGTCAACTGAGGCCGTTAGCCTTGGGATCACCACTCCATAGCTTGATGAAATATTTTCTGGCGCCTCATTTACCATTCAGTGTGAACCGTGTCCGGAAGCCGACTATTTATACCTTATATGTGAAGGATTTCTCTGCCGTCGAGCAAATTATGCAGACTGCTGGGAAAAGCACCGAGGTCCTTGACTGGAAACACCAGACATGCGTAACAGGTTTGTATCACAGTGCCTATTGTGAAAGCGACTGATTTCACACCTCTGTCGGAGTACTAGTACTCCTAGTAGGTTTTTCTCTGATCAAGTCATGTGACTGACGCGTTTTGCCAATATTATGACATGTTAGTCTTGGATTGCACTAGCATATAGAGCCAGGCCTGACTATTAGCACTTTGAAACTCTACGATTCCCCCTTCAACCAACCAAGCTATTCAGGGGATGCCTGCCTTACCGTGTCGCGTAGTACAGTTTATTTTTCTCGTTTTTCTCCTGTGCGGCCATGTCTGGGCACATCTCAATAGAGTTTTGTTGATCACTAATGTGGGAACGAGATCTCCCACCCTTCGAACTCCGCCCGTTGATTTGACTTAACCATCATCTACGACGCGCTCCATCTGACCCTCGTCGTGCTGCCCGACGAGCGAAGTTTATGACCCGCGTTCTTCACGCGCACATGCTACAGAATAGTACGACAAAAAGAAAGGTTCCCGACGACGACACGAACACCGCAAAAGGAAATGTAACCATGAATAACCCTCTCGTGAATGCGGCTAAGAAGGCAAAACGCGAGGCATGTAATTAATATTCTATATAACCGAGCTATCCAACTCATTTGTAGTACTTCCATTGGCTTTCAGAGTAAAGCTGGCGCGTCAAATAAACGGAAACGTGTGTCTTATTTATTGACATCCAAATACATAAGGAATCAAAACAAGCTAATATGTTTACTTCCAGTTGTAAATGCGGAAGAACAACCAGGCGGTCTTCTTATAGTCCGTGCACCCTCTGTGCCACCCTCGTCCATGCCTGGTTTCCCTACTACAACATTGACAACGAAACCGCCATCCAAGAAGTTCAAATCTTCTCAACCATCACATTCTCAACTTCTCCCTTCCACCTCCAAATCATCATCTCGGGTATCATTCTTACCCTCATCTCAGCCCATAATGCGCCACGATACACCAGATCCGGACCCCACCTTGGAACACGACGTTCAAATTATGGATGATGAGGTCGCGCACCTACAGCGGACCTCCAGAGGCCCGAGTCATATACTGCCCGGGCCCGGACAAAGGCTGAATTCGCAGTTTCAGTTTCCAGCCAAACAGGCAATTGGGATGAGTACGGGGAAAGCATTAGGCGCCGAGACAGCCAAAGGCAAAACTAGACGGAAGGAAATAATCACAGACATATCGGCGCCGCTTCCGGCAGAGAGTGATGAGACACCGCAAATCCAGCGAAACAAACAGTACAGGGAGGCAGCCATGGCTATGCTGCAGTCAGGGAAGGATTTAGGCAATCCTATAACTCCGACCAGAGGTCGATCGATGGACGGGGACAGTTCAGGTAGTGGCCATCGACGGAAGAGTTCGGTTAGCGGAAGGGGGAAGAGGTTTAGTACGTCTTTCGAAACCACAGGCGTTATCAGTGTGTATATTTAACTCTCTTCCTTGACCCTCGATTACTCACAAGTCCATCACACACAGCCCAACCACATAATACGGTATCAGATGCGTCCTTTTATAAACACATCGATGTCGACCTTCCTGATGCAGAGCGGGTCCGCCAGTTATTGATCTGGTGCTCAGCACGCGCGGCCTCATCACTTCCAAGTACTTCATCCTTCAACACACCAGATCCGCCACCACCACCCCTTCCTCCACTATCAGCCACTGCGCAGCAGGCTCTCAAATCCATACAGGACGATATCATCCAGAAGTTGGCGGAGAAGCGAGTCGATCTAGGTGCATTTGGTGGCCTAGAGGCGCAGGAAGATGACGGGAAGAAGAAGGAGAATGCACAGAACGTGACGAATCGTGTGTGGGAGGAAGTCTATGGCGGCCAAATTAAGAGGTTCGTCTTTCTCCCCTCGACTCCTCAACTACCTAACATATCTATACTCTACAGTGCCGTAGAGGAAGAGGAATCGTGGAAGAAGATTGGATACTTCTATGATACTTATGCGCGTCGGATACGAACCAAACTAGAGAAGCGCAAGACCGCCCTTGACGCCCTTTCTTCATCACCATCTACGTCTGGCCCAATTACGGGCGCGAATACACTTTCCGCTAAAGCCAAGGGCAAACAGCGAGCAAATAACCTCGAACCTCGCGAGAATGAGCTCCCTGCGCCTTTCCAAGCAGGTATGCGTCTAGCCCGTTCTGTCATAGCTCGTGCACGACGGCGAACCACCACACTCCTTCCAACGACGAGCACAGCAACACCAGGTGCGGGACCCAGCACAACGAAGGGCGCAGACCCAGACTCACGGCCATTACTGTCAGCCACACAAATGTCATACGATATTGACATGGGTGGCGACGCATACGTGCTCGGGGAAGCAGAGGAGGCAACACGAGAACGAGAGGTAGAGACTGCAGTCCGTTCACGCATGGGAGATGTAGAGTTCAAGCTTGACCATCTATATGTCCTCGCGAGCCAGGCACGCGCTACGACAGAGGCAGCTCAACTCGCGCTAGACCAGCGTTTTGAGATAATTGCCCAGGCCCTCGATGCAAGGTCCAAACCCCCGCCAGTGGGAGAAGGCGATATCTTAGGACGGTATGTCCGAGGTGGGTCGAGACCCGAGGCGAATGCCGACGAGGCACTTCAACTCCTCCGGGCCCTTGCACGGGTGGACGCGGCGCGTCCGCCGGCGCAGGTAGGGGATGCAGCGAGGAGAGCGGTGAGAGAGGTGCAACGTGTTGGGGAGAATGGGGGGCTAGGGGTGGTGGGGGAGAGAAGGCTGACAGGGTTGCCTCCAGGCGGAGTGGGAGTCACACCAAGAAAGATGCCTGGAACCCCTAGGAGGGGTACGACACCCTCGAGGGAGAGGGAGCGATAATAGCTTGTATTGTTCATGCTTGGTCTGGTAAGGGGCGTTCGTTTCTTCTCCATACCATCGTTGGAAATTATTTTTCGAAGTATTCTGTAGTAGTACCTTTGTACACCCCATCTATCTGTGTCCTACATACACCTTCGTTTCGTTCATCGTCAGGGGATAGCCCGTCATCATGACGATGGGGAAGTACCCCATTAATATTTATTATTTAAGGTATTCAAATCCTACGCATCCTGGTATACAAGAGTCTTGGCTCATAATCTGGTCTTTAATTATTCACATAGATCCTTTACGATAAATCATCGCCGTCCTCGTCGTCCCAATCGACTGTCTCCAGTGCAGCCTCGCCCTCATCATACAATTTGTCTAACCCCGTGAGCGCCGGTAAGTACTTCGCATCGTTGAACGCCTTCAACATCATCTCAAATCCCTCCTTTTCATATGCTTGCAACACCTGAGTTACCGATAATCAGCTCGCTGTAACACTGATGCAAGATGGCTTACAGTTTCACTACACCCAGTACACCTATCATATGCCGCACCGACAATGTGGACGTTCCTGAACTGTGCGAGGAAGCCCCGAAGTTGGTGAGGGACAAGGCCCAAGACACTTCCTTCGTTATCGTTGTTGGACCCTGGATCCTGCCCAACTGGTGGGGCCGCTGCATGAAGTCTGCAGGTATCCGGGACGCTCATCAACTAACGTCAGGTTTAAACGATCCTTGACTTACTGGTCTGGATGTTGCAAGAGGGAGGCAAGTAACTCGACAGCTGTAGATGCTGCTATGGGAGCCAGTCCAGGACGTGTCACGGTACACATCTGATCTAGCGTACGGTCTGATAGGGACTGTAAAGTTGGAAAATATAAGTTGGATGATTCAAGTACGATATGAATATTGCGTACATCCGAGGGGGCAACGATGTCGTTGCAATAATAACAACCCAATCGTGCACCATTAGGAGCAACAGAGTTTGCCCGTGCACCATGACGCATGACGAGGAACGTGTCAAAACCCAGGGCAGCATTGATTACGATCTGTCGTCCCACTGATGAAACCAAAAGATCCATATTGAGTCAGAAATATCGCACCTTGCCTTTAGCAGCACCAACTACGGTGGGCAACCACCGACTTTCACGTGAATCCATCAAAAGGAAAACGGCGTCATGTTCATCGATGAGTGTCTCCAACTTCTCCACATCTGCTTTTGTCTTGCCTGCGGATGTTTCAGGGACCGGGTGGCCGGGCATCGGGATTGATAGCGAGTGTCCTGTCGCATTCTGAAGAAAAATAGTTAACCCCAGAAAAAGATCAACAGATGAATGAATTCTTACTATCCCAGGGTAGATCTTCTTTAATCGAGCAGCGGCACATTCTGCCTTAGGCTTGCCGCCGTCGATGCAGTCCTCGAACTCAAATAGAGGCTGACGAACAGGGTTGGAGAATGAAACACGGGCAGAGTCTACGAAAGTTATTGTCCGGACACCCCATCCCTGTCAAGGAAATGGTAAAAAGCTATGCACTGTCAAAACCGCGTAACCCACCATCAGAGTCCGAGCAACATAGCACCCCAATGTTCCAGCACCGAGGAGAAGACATTTCGTCGACGAGATTTTGTCCAGATCAAGAGATGGAAGGATGCGCCACCTCATCAACTTGAGATTTAGGTCGACAGCCTGATTTGCTAGCCTGCAACCCCAATCAGTGCAAGTTCACCCGTTGCACGAATGTTACTACCTACTAGGATCCATCATAGGTGCCAAATCTGCGACTCTTGGGCCAAGCTTACCCTGTGGGTTTTTCTCCCAACCGACAGCGCTAGGTCGCTCACTCGCCGTTTCAGACGCACCACTAAGTGTCAAAACGCCGAAACGGCTCTTCCAGGACGAGGAAGGAAGCTCAGAGTCTCGCCAGCAGAGTATGCGGACACTGCTGGTAGTTTCTGGGTGTAGAGTACGAAGGTATGTCAGGAGATTTCGAAGGGGCCAGCCCGGGTTGGTGGAGTGAGCGGAAGGGTCGATAAAAGCTATCGTTTGAAGCGAGGGTGGCGTTGATGCGAAGAAAGTCGCGTAGTCTTCGACTGTTGATATCGTCCCATCGTTACGAACAAGGAAAAAGGACAGCGGAGCGGGTTGAGATCGGACTTGCTCGTGAATCGAAGATAACTGAGATTGGGTACTGTTATTCAAATTATCAAGTTCCAAAGTCTAAGAGTGATACGCACAAAATCAGGGGAGAATTCGTCGGTAGCATTCTTCCAACCATCTTCCGCTATCTCCCACGCGGGTTTGGATACAAAAGATGGGAAAGCAAACCAATAAAAGTATTTGTACTTCTTCAGGTCCGCATACGTTATAAGGAGGAAACAGTTGAGTAGTGAGGTATCTCGTTTGGATACGATATGCTCCCAGATCTAATTGGAGTGGATCAATGAGATACGCGGGTATAGAGACTATATTACGCTTACCCTTGATGCTTCTTGGTTGAAGAGCACCGTTTTATCAGCAGCTTTGAACTCTTCAATCGTATTGTAGTTCTTAAATGTGCCTATCGTTGGTATAGATCCAGGCGCGGTTCTTGGAACGTTATTAAATCAACAAAATGTTTAAACAAAAGATAAACACACTTGAAATCTTTGTCAAATGACTCTGAACCTACGCTTAAGTTGCATCCCAATGCAATTTCTTTGCCAGACTCGCGATCGGTCACTGATCTGCCCACAGTGTATGATCCTGAGATAGGTAAGGCTTCATCAGATAGTCGCAGTACATCTATCTTAATGTTCGTGAGTTCATGCCAGAAGGAAGGCTGGATTAAAGAGGAAAAGGGTGCGAATTGGACTATGGGCATGGTGGTTGCTCATCAATAGTATTACTATTAGACGCGACCAAGCCGAAAATGGTTATAACAAGCGTAATTGCTGCTCTAAATGGGGAACTTAGTCCACCCGTTCTCCTTCCATGATAAATGTTCTTCTACTCCGTACTCCTAATGAAAATGATGACCCATACACGTCAATTTTCTCTGACGCTGGATACAATGTACTTTCCGTTCCTGTTCTCGAGACGACGCTTGTGAACTCAGCGATTCTCGAACATATCATATCCACTGGGCCCACAGACTTCAACGGCGTTGTATTTACAAGTGCTCGGTCGTGTGATGCGTGGAAGCAGATAGTAGAGAAGCTTACCGCAGAACGGCCGAGTGATATAACACGCATTGCGTTTGGAGATGGGGACGATAATGGTACGTGAATATCCTTCCATTGAGTGGCAAAATATCCATTTTGTACGATGCGCAGGCAAAATTTCAAGAGAAGGTACATCAATGAATTGGTCAGACCTCCCATTCTATTCCGTAGGCCCTTCAACCTCTTCTTCCCTCGTATCACTTGCCTGCACACTTCCACACACTCCTTACACCCCGCATGACATACGTGGCGAGACTACTGGGTCGGGGGAGCGCCTTGCACAGTTCATTGTCGACCAGAGCCCAGGGTTGAGGCCTAAGAGACTCTTGTATCTTACCGGGGACAAGAATCGTGACGGTCTGACAAAGATACTCAGTGAAGCTGGAATCGGGATCGAAATGGTAAGAGTGTACGAGACAAGGGGATCTGACGCATTTGAAAGCCACTTAGAAGAAGTGCTGTACAGGGAATCCGCTGCTACAGGTCACTTACGTCCTTTCGTCTGTTTTATTGCGTACTAACGTTCACAAGCTGCCACTGACTGGTGGATTGTGCATTTCGCACCTTCAGCTGCAGCTCACGTAACACCCATCCTTAAGAAATCTTTCGACTTTATTTCAGGGGTCAACGAGCCCGTGTTATCCCATGCCGTACCCAGTCTTCGGAGAGCTAGACTTGCAGCCATTGGTCCAACTACAGCACATTTCCTCAACAACAACCTTGGGTTAAGCGTCGATGTCGTAGCTCCGAAACCCACACCTCGAAACTTAGTGGATGCCATCTTGGCTTATGGTGGAGAACAACAAATATAATCAGTATTTGTAGATAGTCATCGACATAACGAAGGAGGAGCACTCTTGAGGCTCGCTTGAATCTGTTATATTGCATTTATAGAAGATAATCGCGTGCCAAGGCCATCGTGAAATGATAGCTGTAGCCGCTCAAGGTAAGTTCCCGTCCCCGCTGATCAGCGTCCAGCTCTTGTAACTCAAAATATTCAGCATATCAGGGAATTTTCCAGAGGTCTTGCTCGTTGTACGTGGTGTAGTATTGACGTACCTACATATCAGCCGGGAACCGCGAAATCTCAGTATGCGGATATTGTTGACGATGTACCGTAATTAAGATTTACATAGTCACAACAGCATTTTGTTCATGGCATAACACTTGACAGAGGGAATACACATGTGGCATACAGAGAGTGCATAGACCATAGGTACAAGAATGAGATGAAATGAAATCTAAGAATTGTCCCTTCCTTCGACCTGTCGATAAATTAAGATGATCCTACTTAGACGCATTCCATGCCTCATTCAACGCCCCAAACACCCCATTCGCCAGCATCCTCTGCTCCACCGTCGTATTCCCCGCATTTAACTAACCACGTCACCCGCATTAGTAAGACTAGGGAACACTGACTGAGATGTGTAAACCCACCTTATCAGGATGCAGCCTCCCAATGACCTTCATATACCCCACCTTTACCTGCGTTGGCGTCACCAGTTCTGCCATCCCCACCTTCTTCACGCCCAACTCGGGCCACAGCACGGTGTCCAAGCTTCCAAGCAAGGCACGTATGTTAGACTCTTTACCGCCTTTCCATGCAAGAAGACGTGCATCCACAGTATCCTTAAGCTCATGTCGCTCCTGATCTTCAGCCTCAGCAGCATTCGTTGCAGTACGCAAGTTATGGAGAGCCTGTGAGGGGGTGGTGGACACGGTGGCTTTGGGCTTTGGTTTAGGTGCGGGTATTGGCTTCAACTTAGGCCTTGCGACAAGTACAGCAGCATCTATCCCTCCCACCATACCCCCAGCCATCCTTCGACAACGTCCCACCCCTCGAGCCGCCTCCTCCCTGACTTTTGCTCCTGCCCACTCCATCCCCGACCCAGCCAGCGCACCCCAATCCCTTCCAGCTTCTTGCCATTTTTCCCGCCCTTCCCATGCCTCAGCCCTTCTCTTCAAAGCCTTTACCAGGGCGTCCCCAAGGTCAACTTCCTCCTCCACCGCTGTGCCCACATCCACCCTCTCCTTACCACGCCCACCCATACCATTCACGAGCTCAACAACTACCCCGGCATCCTCCCCTGCACCCCCGTAGTCTCCAATCCTCAATTTTGCCAGTGCACGGTTGTTATGTAGTGGGACCAGCAGCAGATGCCCTGCCGGAAGCGTAGCAATGGCTGAAGTGTAGGCAGACTCAGCGGCGGCGAATTGTCCGAGCTTGAAGGCCGCAGTGCCAGTGGATTTGTGCTGGGCAGCAAGGGCAAGGGCAGCGGGTTGCGCCGTAACCATAGGGGCGCGTGGAGGCGGTACGGGGGCGGAGGCAGGTGTATGCGTGTGTGACCGGGGTGGTGTGGAGTGTATGGCGGGAGTAGAGGAAGAGCTCGACGCTGCAGAGGCGGAAGAGGCAGGGGGTTCCTTCCCCCACCGGAATGGTGAGGCGTACACTGCTGGTTGGGCTGGCGTATCGCCCGAGAAGAGGCCTGCGGCATTGCGGTCGGGGAATTCAGGTGGCTCCCGTGTCCTTTGTTGCTGTTGCGGACGTTCCCGCTTTGCCTCCCTTGCACCACCCCTGCCCTCCACCTCATCCCTAAACCCACCCCCAGCCCTCGGTTCCCTTAAGCCTTCCTTCCATGGGTCCACATCCACCCCATCCCCCACGCCTTCTGTCATCCACCTCGGCCTTCCGGCCGAGGGGCCAGATCCCACAGTATTGGTATTAGTACTAGCAGTGCGCTCAATATACACCTTCTGGACACGTTCTTTGCCTTCCTTCCAGAAAGAGGATGCCTTACTGAACACGGTGAGCCCAATTTCACTCGCCTGTGCGAGAAGATTGTCTGCCTGTTCCTGGATGTTGCGTTGTTCCTTATCTCTGTCCCTCTCCGAAGGTGTGCTCCTCTGACGTTCTCGATCCGATTGCATTTGGCGTAAAGCGTTTCTGGGCCCTCCATGGTCAGGCGGATGCAACTCCAGCGGCGAACGTGGCCGTACATTTGACGAAGCAGCCCCGGCCCCATTGGAAAGAAGCATCTCGAGCGCAGCCTCCAAGTCAAGTCCTGTATCTGTGGCAGCAAGTGCAACGCGCGCCTGTTGGGGTGAGAACCCCATTTCGACAATCTGGCCGATGATGTGTGGGGGTGGCGAGGTCGATCTTGCCGCTGATGTAGAACAGGATGAGTTACGACTAGTTTTGGGAGCTTGGCCCGTAGTCTATACGTACCAGTTATTATTAGAGAACGCGCGTGTGGCTATTCATCATGGAACTCACGCGTTTTGGTACGGCTTCTACGGGCCTACTCAGTGCTCCGAGTATATCATCTCCTCCGTGCACCTCCTCATCATTAGAATCATCATCCAGCAACGCGTCCTCTTTTTCCCGATCGCCAAAGTTGAAGTCCTGCCCAGGAGAGTCGCGTCGTCGAGCTGGGCGCGGCGGAGGCGAGTTATCATCATCTCCGTGCGTGTCCGTAAGGCCAATGGCTTCGAAAACGGGTTGTGAGCGGAGTTTGGGTGCTGGTTTTGGTTTCACCTGGGGCCTGGATCCGGGGGCAAGCGGAAATCCACCTATGAGGTCGTCATCATCCACCATCCCTGTTGCGGGAGCGGGTAGTAGAGAGTTAGATGTCGAGCTCAATGTGTTAGGTGACTGCGAAGAGACGAGCGAATCTAGACCCCAGTCATCTTCCAGTAGCGATGCACCGGAACCCCCGTTCACTGTAGTTGCGGTTGTGTTTCCCTTTGATATCGAAGAGACCGTGCTACTAGCGAGGCTATCCAACCCATCCCACGCACTTGGCGTCGGTGCTGCCCTGGTCTGCTGACGCTTGAGATGGCTCTCGAGTTTTAGTCGCTCTGCCTCAGCAGCGCGTTCAGCAATCGTCATTGTACGTGCATTTCCATTGCCATTTACTGCGCTACCACTGAAGAGAGAGCTGAATGCATCACTCCCGTCCGTCGGCCTCGCAGTAGGGTTTGGTGTCGTCCGTCTTGATGAATGGCCACTAAGGGCCGGTGTAATGGACCGCGAACTAGGATTGGAGTTGGATGTAGATGCAAGTAGCGAAAAGACGTCTTGCTGCGGTCTCCTAGCTCCTCCACTATTGTTGTTCGCCGATCCGAGCTTCTGGGGCAGAGGAGTTGGTTTATTGGGTGCAGATGAGTTCCAAAGATCTGCAAAAGAGTCGGCCATTGGGTGTGGCGCAGTAAAATTTGTCGTAGACCTGCTGGTCGACGTGGACGATGGCGGCAACTTCGGAGTTTAAGGCCGGTATCCCCGACGCACAATTCCACTTTCCCACAGAAAAGTTTGTAGCTTCGTGAGCATGCTCCTTCGTCAATGTCTCCAACGATGGCCGCGTCCATGCGCACGTCTATGGCGAGCAATTTCTACAAGACCGTACTATGTAACTACTCCAATATTCTACCCTAATGCCGGTAAGTTTCGATTTTCCTACCATTTACTCTAACAACTGAAGCACGTCACAGATCCGCACATAGGCCATCTCTACTCCCTTGTCGTCGCCGACGTGCTAGCTCGCTTTAGGCGCGTGGTCAATCCCACCAGACCCGTACAATTCCTCGCTGGAACTGATGAACACGGGCTTAAGATTCAGCGAGCCGCAGAAGCAAAGGGCCTACCACCGCACGAGTTCTGCGACCAGCTGAGTGGGCAGTTCCGTGTGTGTTCCCCAGTTACTTGTTCATGTTGTGAAACTGATGGGCGTAGACACTCGCTGAGAAAGCGAACATCAGCAACACAGTGTTCATGAGGACCACGAGACCAGAACATCATAAGGCTGTTGAGAGCATCTGGGTGCGTGTAATCGCATTTTCGCCTAATTCCTGGTTGTTGATTTATTTTCAGAAAGCCCTTGAGGAGAAAGGTCTCATCTACAAAGCCAGTTATTCGGGCTGGTACTCTATAACCGATGAATGCTTCTACTCCGACGACCAGATCACTCCTTCAACCTCCGACCCGACCGCGTTCAAATCCACAGAAACAGGCTCCGCTGTCGAATACACCACGGAGGAGAACTACATGTTTCGCCTCTGCCTCTTCCGTGATCCACTTCTCATGCATTATACCACCTCTCAACGCCAATCTATCTTCCCACCAGGTTACCACGCCCAGATTGTCAGTGCCCTCTCCTCCGAGCCCCTTCAGGACCTTTCCATCTCTCGCCCACGCCACCGCCTGAGCTGGGGTGTCCCTGTACCAGGCGACGCGGAGCAGACCATTTATGTGTGGTTCGACGCGCTGCTCGTGTACCTTTCTGGGGTTGGGTATCCCTGGCATGAAATTAGTCCTTCTACGGCATGGCCAGTCGATGTACAGGTCATCGGAAAAGACATTCTTCGGTGGGTTGCCTCTAGTACATACATATTTGTACTAACCCACAGCAGCTTCCATGCCATATACCTCCCCGCAATCTTGCAAGCCCTCCATTTGCCACTGCAACGGCAGATCCTCGTGCATGCACACTGGACTGTTGAGGGTAAAAAAATGTCCAAGTCAATCGGAAATGTTGTCGATCCTATACAGGCCATGAATGCACATGGTGTCGATATAGTACGATTTTACCTCATGCGCGTCGGGGGACGGTTCCGCGATGACACCGGTACATTAATACTTCTCTATACCACTCCCAACTCACTGGCACCACAGACTGGTCCCAAGAACAGCTCCTCAAACACTCCCGCGAACTCCGATCCCTACTCGGCAACCTTCTCCTCCGCGCCACGTCCCCTAAGATCCTCGCCCGTGCCCGTATTGCCCCACCCATCTCCCTCCGCGCTGCCGCATCTATGCATGCAGAGGTCACAACCTTGTTGTGCGCCACTCATGCGCTTCCTGGCAAATTTGCAGAGCACATGGCTGGGTTGGAAGTAGGTGAAGCCCTTGATGAAGTCGTAGACCTCCTCCGCCTTGTAAGTTCCCCATCATCCAAACTTTCTCGTCTGAAACCCCAGCAGGCAAACAAGATGTTTACCACCCTTACGCCCTGGTCTCCCATGACCTCCCCACAGGTCACACACGCGTGCCGCGCAACCGCCCTTGAGGCCCTTCGTGTTGCGGGGATGTGCTTGCTGCCGTTCATACCTGGAGCAGCGGGGCAGCTGCTGGAAGCGCTGGGTGTACGAGAGGAAGAGAGGTGCTGGGAAGAGGTTGAAGAGCGGAATTTGGAGGAGAGGTGGGCGAAAGTGGAGAATGAGGGGGTTGATGAGGGGGTGATGGAAGGAGTAAAGTTGTTTTAAGTGGGAATGGCAAAGAGAAACTATCTTGGTAGAACATAAAATAGATAGAATATATAATTACAAGATTATACTCTACGTAAGCCTGCAGGAGTGTGCTCTCACCCAGTGGCCATTGGTCGGTATTTACTTTGTGTGCCTCGGTCTTTTATGCACCGCAACCTCTCTTTGCATGTAAAGAACCTTAGTCTTAACATTTAACGTTTATGCACGACGTGTTTTTCCTCAATAGCTACAACATAGTAATATTAGTGATGCGGGTATCAGGTCTATTCAATTGAGATGCAATCCATCAGATCCACTCCATGAGGCCACTATCACTATCATCTTGGCTCGTCACGAGCACGCGGCGGAACACTAAAGCTCGCCGCTACAGGACTCCACCCGTCCTCTGCACTCCTTTCTTCTCCTCTGATCAAGCTTGCGATGCTCGCAGTATGTTTATGGCTCTTCTTCCCCGCATCAATTTTGTCCTTCGGTACAACAGTCACATTGGCCGCGCCCGGATTCGGGGATCGATAAGTTATATCCATCTCCTCATCCTCTGAGCTCGGCTCACTCAAATCAAACGCCTCCGCGTCCAGTACCGATCTCCCGCTTGGGTCTTCCAAGTCATAGATCTCGTACTTTGATCGGGAACCGCCCATGCATCCAGGAGGTGCAAGGGCCGCTTCGCCTCGGAGGTCGTCAGGGAGGTAGAGGTAGAAGAAGGCTACGGCGAGGCAAGCACCGCCAACGACGTCGATGAGGTAGTGGTGGGTGAGGTACATGGTGGCCCAATAGAGCACACCGGCGTATATCCATACGAATCGGGTGGTTTGGGGGAAGAAGTGAGACACGAAAAGCGCCTCGATGGTGGCACAGCCAGCATGGAGGGAGGGGAATGCCCCAAAGACGACGGGTGCATTGCTAAAGGCCAAAGTATACGTTTGAGTGTGAAGGAGGGCGTCGATACGGGCCAAGCCGCCCGGAGAGCCTTTCATGGTGTAATTGGCCGGGGTGAGACCATGGATGAGTTCGTACCATGGTGCGGAACAGGGAAAAAATATCTGGATTACGACACCAGCTAGGTTGAAGTACCCGAACGCGCGTGCCCAGAGGTGAAGTGCCTCTTTGCAGCGAAAGAGCCAGAGAAAAGCGGCGACAATGAAGGGAATGGCGAAGTGGCCAACACCATATGGGAGCCAAGCAAGGATGTCGAGAACGGGGTGGGTGAAGCGGGTAAGAATGTCAGAAATATTGGCCCCATAAAGTACGGACTCGAGAGTAGGCAGCAGTGATACTGAGATGTCTGGGCGCCACTCTGTAGGGATGAATCTGGATGTGTAGTACGTGATGAGCCACATAAAGACTGGGGTGGCGGGGAGAAAGAATTGTGAAGTAAGAGGGACAATCAGGGCCAGCGTCCAGAGCGCAGGGATGGCCAGCTTCAAAGGAAACCCTGGCTCGCGCATGAGGAACAGCCAGAAGCCTGCATTGGCGACGTGTAGCAGATGAATGCTGTCTGCCCACGTAAACTGATGCTTCCTCAACCGTCGAAATGTCAAGGACGGTGACAAGGACTTGTCAAGACGGCCAACAGCAGCGAAAAGGGCCTGCACGACGTTGTGCACGACGGCGAAAGACATCTCGCAGTCACTATCCATTTTTTTGATCCATATTAGCACTCGTGGGATACTATTAGTCAGCGAGTCTCCAACTGGAAGCATCGTACTGTATTGTTCATCGACAACTATATAATGCATAAATGATACATAAAATGTACGGAAGTGATGAAGCGCATGATATCAAATCTGGCACAAATGAAGGGAAAATAGAGACCAATGCTTATTTATATCGAAAGCTGGAGCTACCGCCAGGGCACAAGCCACTCAGCCGTTGGTGGCCGTGTGTTGGCAGTGTCACTCCCATGGCCATCACCACCCCGAGGCCCGCTGCCTGGACTGCCTCTCCTTCGGCTTGGTCCAGTATCACTAGCACCAGACCGCGAGGGTCCAGCACTTCCTGTCACCGTTTCACGGCACACAGGACATGTGCTTGCACCGCTGAGCCATTGCTAATTATAACCATTTAACATGCCGAACAAGGAAAATATACATATTTGGACGAACTTGTAGACACTCTCTGTGGAGCCAGTGGGAGCAATCAGCAAGTTTCAAAAGAGAATCGTCGGGTTGATACTGCGAACGAGAAAGTATGTGAGAAAATAAGATACTTGATGAAAGAGAGAAATAAGAACCTACATCATCCAGACAAATAGGACATCGGTGGTCACTATCTGCAGTTTTCCAGTCCTTGTACGAGCCTGTTTCCAGACTAGCAATCACATTTGCCGGGGTGCATCGCGACTTCACTTCTCCAAGTGCCGCAGTGAGCGTCATCAAACTCTCGTACGATGAGTCCCAGTCCTCATCTCTCTGTAGGGATGACAAATAAGTCATTGATAATATAATAGGCTACAGGAGGGTTAACATACCACATAATCGCCAGACTGCATTCCTCCCCTCCTCAAACCTCCTCTAAAGAATTCATGGATCCCAAGTGAGGCCATGTCTGGATTTTGCCTTCGCATCCGCCTTGCACGTGCACTGATTCGTTCTCTATGACTACCATATAAAGACGCAGGTTCAGATTCGTCGCCACCTTGATCAAAGGCCATGGAAGTGGCACGTTGCCTCCTCCAAATACGCGGGGTCGGTGGGTCACTTGGTGCCGATTCCGTTGGTCGGCGAGACAAAGGCCCAGCTTGATCCATAATACCCCAAGGTGACGTAGACGCCCCCGGCACTCGAGCTTGGCGATCACGGTAGAGGCGGTCGTTGAGTTCCTGGGAGCGTGTAGAACTTAAACCATCATGACGTAATACCTGAAGAGTACGACGTAACCCGTCTTCGTCCCCACGCGACGCTGTGGGTAATGGGCGGTCTGCATCGTCCAACAATGGTGCCTCCATACGGGAGCGACGAGTCAAAAGTGTGTAAAGGTCGGGCCGATTTGATATTGATTCAGTGGTACTGGTGGGAAGTGTCGGCCGGGTTAAAACTCTGCGGGGGGGCCGAGGGGGTGGAGGGGCATCAACTGGGGGGTCGTCGTCGTCGTACCATCCTCGATGTCTGCCAAATGGAGTACTACTGTCTGGGCGGGTAGATCGAGCAGCCTGAGCCGTTGAACGCCCCAATCGAGTCAACAGATCTCGTACCTACGGATGAAAACAATGAGACAACAACAAGAAAGTAGACTTTTAACTCATACCTCACTATCGGATGTACTCTCAGCAGATCGGTGCAACGAATTATAAGTATGCAACGGAGATGGGATTGAATCCTCTTCGAATGAAAGGGGAGGAAGAGAAGGCGGTGTGTAGCTATGTTGTGGTTGCATTTGAGTCTGAGAATTGTTGGTACGATTTACCCTTTGATATAAACTCTGAATTGTGTTGCGAAACGGTCCTGATGCAAACGAATCGGGATTTAAATCTCTACGAGGACGCGGTGGTGAGGAACGTCGAGAGGGTGACCTGCCAAGCCTTCTATGGTCGTCTGGGGACAATGATCGGTGCACCAACGGTAGCCCAAAGGAAGAAGGGTGAGTGGGCCGCTGTTCCACAGTCCTTTCATGACTTCCGATAGATGAGTCATACTCTAATGCTTCGCCAAGGTCAGGGGTTGGAAGGATGGGGATCGTGAGATAATCTCTAAAGGAGTCAGGTTCTGGTGGCACCCTCGAGGTAGCGCGACTTCGCGGATAGCTTGGGTTCCAAGACGAACGGAACCTCAAACGCTCGTCAGTACTTGTTGGAAGACTTGGTTCCACAGCTGTAGTGGAACGGAGAAAGCGGTTGCTAGATTCTGTAGTTGTACTACCAATTCGCATGGAGCGTCCATGGTCGATATCCATTGCAACATCGAAAAGATTCGAGGAATCGTCCGACGAGAAGGTAGAAGAACTACGGTCAGACACAAAACGGCTCAAAGACGAACGCCTATCCTGCCCTTGTCTTTCCTGTTCTTCGCGAAGCGCTTGACCATAAGTCATCCTTGATGGTGGAGGCGAACGGTGGGCTCGCCGCTGCACATCTTGGGGAATTCTAGGAGGTGATGGCCAATGTGAGGAGGTAGACGACGAACCCGGTCCTGCAGCAGGCGCTCTTCCCGATGCCTGGCGCTGAAACTGCATCAAACTAAGACGAGCAACTCGACGGTGAGCATCGTGAGTACTTTCGAAAGTAGGAGGCGAATTCCTTGGTTGCGTTTGGGTAGAAGAAAGGGAGTGCGTATGTACGTGTCCATATGTAGCAGACGGTGCCAGGGACGGGCGTGAATGGCGCAAAAGGTTACGATTCGTTAAGTATGATCCTTGCATGGCAAACGACGATTCAGCTGCCGTCGTCGGAGTCCCACCTGGAAACGTTGAATTGGGACTTGTATCTTGGTAACGAGGGTGAGCCAAGTTCAACGCAGATGCCTCCCCGGTGCTAATATGGGTGCCCAATGTCGTGGGCTGGTTGGGTGACAACAATGACAAGGATGTTCCGCGGGGACGAACAACCGTATGTACCTCATTTGTCTCAGCATTCAAGTTCCGAAGCATGGGGAATGTATCTGTGACATATATGACATGTATCAGATTCAGAAAATACGATAGTTAGTGCATGTACTTACCTGTAAAACTGCCTGTAAGCTGCCAAGGCCTAGTTGATAGTGGCATGGGACGACGCTCATTTTGAGGCGTAGCCAACAGCCGTTCAGACGCGGCAGCTGTAGCACGCCCCGATCCGGTATGCCAAGACGAAGGTAGTGTATTGTTGCGACTTTGCTCACTTGGAAGAGAAGGGTTGTTTGCATTTGCGTCTTGCCGAAGTGTATCAGGAGATGTCCGCCTTGCTTCATTATCGACCGCACGTCGTGAATAGTGGCCCAGTCCATCAAAAGGCATTGGAGAGTCGTTTGCAAGGTGTGGGGATACATCACGGCTTCTCCGTTCTAGCGCAAGGCAAATTTAGAGAATATGAGCATGGAAACTGCATTTATGAGCAAAAAAAGGCCGACCTGCAAACCACGCTGGAAAGTGGTTTCCCAGAGGTGACGGCAAACCGGGGGGGTCCAGTCTTGGCCGTCCTGACACCGCTAACGGACCACGGTTACTCTCGTCGTTCTCATCGTCGAGGACATCTAAATTTGCGCCAGGGAAGGATCTCCGGGTACTTAACGTGCGTTCAGAAGCCAGATTGCTTCGATTGAAAGTGCTGCCGTCTCCTGTCGTGGCATTGTCCATCAGTGCCCGCCCTAGTCCTTGTAAGGCTTCTCCTATACCATGAAGGGTTCCAAGTCGAGAGGGAGCAAGTGGCTCTTGGACAGTAGAGTTGGAAGCGAATGAAAAGTTAGAATTATCTTCACGATTTCGCTGGTGCTGACCCTGTTGAGAATAGTGGGGGGAGGAACCTAACCAATCAGGATGTGCTGGTTCATTTTCGAGCCAACCACCCAGTTCACGAGAAAGCGGTGAAGGAAAAGTGTGGGTCTGAGGGTTGCTGTCAGAAGTGGAAGACATGGTACCAGAGCTGGTGGGGCGGGTCCCCTGAGTACGATCGCGTACTGGGAGGGGCTCTCTCGGTATCGAAAGCCGCGAAAGAGTCGAGGGCTGGGATGTACGATTGGGGGAGCCAGACCTCATACCATCGATGGTATACGGCCTTAGAGTTTCTAAAGGGTCCCACATTTCACCATGAATGGGCGGTAAAGTGGGTGGAGTTGTCTGCACAGGCCGTCTTGTCGTTTCCATTTCTTCCAGACCGTCAGAAAAGGGTGACAGCGAGCGTAATTCACCGATCGTAGGAATGGGGCTGTCAGGCCGTGTCGGCGCAGCTTCTTCATTTGTTTGTTCCGCATTCAGACTGTTGCTGGATTCAAAATCCTGCCACGAATCAAACCACGGCCCAGGCGAAAAACGACGCCACATATGTGCTTGTGAGTCTGAATAATCTGATGTAGAACCGATGATCGTGAGAACGAAAAGGCGGATATACAATGTCAGGAACCTCACCCTGTGAAGGAGAATCTTCGTCATAGATGGGCGATGCTACATGTAAAGGCCGCCGCGAATTAGTAGGATGTGTCTCATTACGACCTGTAGACCTGGATCCAGGCAGGCCAAAATTGTAAAGTGAATGAGGCAATGGCGGTGAAGGCTGCGTTGGTGGATGGAGAAACGAGGCAGTACTTGTGTTAATCGGTACTTCATCTCCGAAAAGTTCCAGAGGGGGTAAAACAGGCGGTGGTGTACGAGATCGAGGGGACGTTGGAGAATGAGATTGGCGCAGCGCAGAGATCTGCGTATCAAAGGCATTAAACCGCTCTAAAGACAACCTGTAACTCTCGTCTGCGTGGAACGCAGTAGGCATAGCGGAAGTACTTGGCTGGCCAATTGAGTCGTCCGAATCGTCGTCTGAATCGGCGAGGGGGTACTCCATTTCGATGTCCTCTATGTCAGGAGTTGGAAGCCTCGGGGGTTCCACAGAGGGGTAGGCGAGATTCAGCGTCAGGAGCGGTGTACCTAGTAGAGTGGTTGTGTGTGCGGCTGCTGAATGTGCTTGCGATCCCACACTAGACTCGTGCCCAGAGCCACTACTCACTGAACCAGAGCCTGAGGCCAGTGTTGACGAAGAAGAGCCGCCGATAGACTCATCATCGTCCGAAAAGCTGCCCGCGCTCCTCGCCCGCTTGTTACGATCGTTCCCATCGTTCCCGCTTGGGCCAGTCGCATCTGACCTAGGACTCTCAAGGTCAAAACCAAACTCTTCAAAGGACCGCTTGAAAGAAGTAGTGTTGGGTGGGAGTTCCAAGTGCAACTGAGGGGGACAGTTGGAGGACATGACGGTTGCTTGTAGACCAGGGAATGTCCAACAAAGGGCCGCCCGGGCTTGTGCCAGGTTCGGCGCATTATTACCTGCTGACGTAATGGCTCAGCAGAGAATCATTACAATCTTTTTCTCTACAAGTACACCCTCATGTAATGGGAATGCGCTACAAACGTTGCTTGTACATCGGTGGTGCCATCGGACCTATCCTTCACTTTTGACGCCGTCTAGATCTGTGCAAACTTCATGATGGTTGTCAGGCCTAGAAGCCGATGATCCAGGCATTATTCGTGCCAGGCCGGACCTGTACCCAACCAACCTTGGATATATTATCTCAAAGTTCTATTCCTAGCATATAAATCTACCTAACTTTCGCACCGTCCTTCAAGTCGCGAGGTCCCCATCTGCACCCACGGCAGCTCCTCATCTGGGTATCCGCTCCTCGTACTTGCTTGTTATCTACCAGCACATCCCTTGACGCGGATGGCAAACCATGAACACGATGGGTGGAGTGAAACTACCTGCTCATGAGCCGGCCACTTGGATGCGAACTACAGTGGGCTCGTGGTACCCACCCACCATATGCATCACAAGGTGGTGACGTTTTTCGGCCTTCCCCGCATGTTCGGGAGGATTATAGCACCTATAGCCATGAGTATAACTAAGTGCCCATTCTCATTGCCATGCTTGACGCCTCGTACTTGATATGTCAAGCCAGGACCGAGGGCCATTCAACACCACGTAACGCTCACTCCAGCACCCGGCGCCAGCGCCAAAAGTCGACACATGCAGCTTTGGACGAGTTTAAATGTGTAGTCGCCAGGATCTGGTAGGATGTCTACAATCGAATCTGATCATCGATTATCGTGCTGTTATCCATCAGTAAATGCCCTTCTGTGGGCTCAGCGCAGAACCACAAGCAGGCCGGAGCCAAGCCGGAGTCGTCTGTAACAAGGTCTTCCTAGTGGGGTGCAGGTGATATTACTCCTGGGCCGGAAGGCATATATAGAAGCGGCGGCCGATATCAAACTCCCATCGAAGTTCGTTGATATAGTTCTCGTCGGCGCTTGCTCTAACTTGTCTTCATTTCCTCTTCACTTTTGCAAGTTTCAAGTAGTCGATGCGCAAAGAAGGGAAAGGATCCATCAGAGTTCCCAAACATTTTTACAGATCTTTGCTATGATATCTGGGTATCACAATTGACGATAGGAGCCGCAACAGATGGATAAAAATCATTGGTATACAAGCTGAATCAAAACAATCTCACTACATTTATTTTCCTACCACTAACAAACGGTGGCCCGCCTCATGTAATTCGAGCTGGCGTAGTGGCGTCCACATTAATGTAAGTAAGATGGGTCTGGTGACTATCAGAGGTATTCCCGGCTTCAATACCAGAGGCGGCTGATGAGGCTTGGATAAGGCGTGGGTTCTTGATTTAACGGACCGTGATTCATGCTGTCAGGTGAGAACGTGGCGTGCGATTAAATGCATCACTGGTCGATGTGGACCAATGTTCGGTCAGCCTTCATGAGTTCTAGGTACATTCTTGTGGATAAATGCATTTCCTGTGTTGATAGTGGACCGGGTGCTGGAGATCGAGCCGGTTCAAGGGGCTCAGGGGTGTACCTCATCTACAAATGGTGTAACCGTATATGAAGAGTTAAATTTATTAGAACGGGTCCACCGAGAATGGACCTACATAGTTATGAAACAGACAAAAAACTAACCTGGCTTGACTATCGTCAAAACACCGAACCACCTTCCCCCTCGCCTCCCGTTTTCTTGCTTTCTTCTCCTTCTCCGTCGTTGGGCGCTTGCCGTGTCCTGTTTTCCTGTCTGTTTTTCACTACACTCCCCCGCCGTAGAGGGTCTTCCCTAAGCATCTAGCGATCCCTCTCGCGCCTCCATGGGTACAAAGGAAAGCAGTACGTCTGGGTAGATAGGGGCGCAGCATATCGTGGCGTAAATTGAGTGTTGGATTTTACCTGTTTGTTCTACGGTCCAGGTAAGATGGATGCGCTTTTATTTGAAGAGGATAGGCACTTGTGTATAACCAGCGTAGAGTTTTATGGATATCAACCATGCCATGATCCCACTTCAGGATGGTTTCTGCCTGGGATACGGTCACTATATGCGATGACGGTGTGAGGTGATCGTGGGTGGTGTTGATCAATAATGTCAAATCCAAGTCCGAGCCCACTTGCGGTCAGTCCCGTATACATAGTGACCCCTGTAATGATTCTGTTCTTCTGGAGAATATCCCCCGCGGTCACTGGTCCGCCACCTTAAGGATTTCCTTCCCATGTTGCGGCCGCCGATGATCCTTTTTTCATACCGAAAGCTGTCAGGTCACTCTGTATTCACTCATTTACCACCCCAATTTTATCCTCCAGTACCTTCGCCACATGAACACAAACTTGCCCATCAATATAAGACGTAATGATCGTAGCTATAAAATCCGAAAAAAACCCGGATCCTCCATTCATACATTGCCAGTGAAAGCCCATAGCCTATATCCCATCACACAAATCCCAAAAGAAAGAGAAAATTAGAGAGGCCGAAGAAGAGAAAACAGTTAGGCGCCTGCATGCATGTCCATGCTACAAGACATTATTGCCTGCCAAAACCGGAACCCACACTTCGGGAAATGGATACCACGATGGGCCTAGCTCAAAGAGTTCTACCCCCTCAGCTTCCTCGCTACGCTCCACGTCGAACTCAAGCCAGCTATCTTGGAAGCGGTGCGTCCCCGTACGCTTACGGTATTCAAATCCCACGCGACGAAGGGTCTCAATTCTGCCGGCAAGGAACTTTGCGCATTCCTTTCGAGCGGCCCGCCATGGCTCGTATGTGTCCATTTCGTCAAACTCGGGGAACTGTATGCAAATACGGAGTTCTTGAAGGTGTGTCAACGTCGAAAAAGCGTCTTGAAATTCCTCCTGCAGAAGTCGAAGGCACGGTTCATAAGTCGAGGGAAGAGGAAGGCGTGCGACTAGCTCACCCAGGCGTGTATGGACTTTCCGTCGTGATATCCACATAGCTCTATTTCCAGCGCCTCAAGATTAGGGCAGCGCAAAGCAATCGCGCGGCACAGGTCAGGATGGACCTTGTCCTCGATCATAACCCTCAGCTTCATTAACCGACTTACAGAGCTTTGTTGTCCCACCGCCATGTCTGCAAGAATCTTCTCGACATCTGCTCGGCTCATGGCGATAGGAACCCGCGGTTGATCAATGATAGCACAGATTGCCAGACGCTCTAGTGAGGATGTATAATGCAAGACGCGATCAAAGTTGCAGGCATTTGACATTGCGAGACGTTTGAGACGTCCTAGGATATTCGGCGATATGACGTTGTCTGTAGAGAGTTGGTCGGGGAGCATGTGGAACGCTGGGTCACCTTTGGTCTTCGCGAAGAGCAATCTGAGTTCTTGGAGCCTGGGCATCTTTACGATCACATCCAAGAATCCGATGTTCCCACGAGGTGCATGTCCCGTAAGAATGAGGGTCTCGAGGACGGGCCAAGTCTGCTCTGCGAACGTGTCTAGTGTGCAGAGGCCGGTGGAGAGCTGTATAGATTTCAAATGCTCTGCTTTTCCAACTTGTAAAAGGAAGGCTGTGGCGGTGTAACGAGCGAGAATATCATTCTTATATCTTTTGCGGAATTCCCGAACGTAGTATGTGTGCTCGGCATAACGAGCGTCGAAGGGACCTTCCCCAACACGCACCGCCTCGGCGACAGGGACGATAACGAGATTTTCGAGGTGGAACTCGGCGGGAACCTTAGGGATCATGGAAACATACAGAGGAGTATCGTTGATGGAGAGCTCCCTCAGCGAAGGGCATTGAATGAGAGCATTAAGGATACTGTTTGGTGGAAAGAATGGGCACCTCAGAAAGAAGCTGGTAAGCGATGGCATGGCAGGCAACGCCGCCACTAATTTATCAATGTGGCGAGGGTGATAATCTCCGCCGAGATAGTATCTGTCCCCCCATCGTGGAGGCGTAGTTTCTGGCCAATCCTCTGGCCAGAGTAGTCGAAATCGCCTACAAAAAAGATAAGTTCAGTGGGGGTGGAATAAAAAATTGCTTGGTTCTTCTGACCTGAAGAACGGCCATAGGGTGGGCGGGAAGAAGAGTAAACCAGATTCTTCATCGTGTTTACTCCCATGAGGCCAGTTAACATCCGCAAAGAGGGCGGCGAGGCAGGTTTGACGAAGAATACGACAAGTAGATGCAAGGTTTAGGACGACAGTGAGGTCTATGTCGCGGTATAATGCCAAAGCCTCTTTTACCAGTGCATACGAAACATCTGAGTCAAGGGAAGGCATTACTAGGAACGAGTCTAGATGGAACGGTCAAGTTTTACACGAGATGCCAAGGGGGCGCTGACAAGCCGAAGGTGCCGCCAACAAGAAAATTTCAGTAAACTGGCATGGCTTGTCGAATGAATTGGACGAGGAGGTAAAGAAGACACCCCAGTTTTGTAATTGGATCTGGGGTGAGGTGTCAACCAACTTGATGATCTAAAAATACTTGACTTCCAAAATCTTATCTCCCCAAGTTATCTCCAAACAATCGTTTGTGATGTTCTAGCTTTCCTTTAACTCGTTTGTAGTAAACGTTCTTTCGTTATATATAGTTCAAAGGAAAAGTGCCCTAAGGGTGAAAAGCCCTATTTCCAACAGAGCCACATAGATCTACAGGCGCCTAATCGAGATTGGCGTATTTCTGTGTCCACTCCCGGCTGACTCGCTGTGCGTCCTTCTCATTCTCTTTGTAGTGCTTGGCCACGTCCGTCGCAAGAGGGTCATCGGGGTTTGGTGCGCTTAGTAGAGCCTGTATCGATAGAAGTACTGTCCGAATCTGCAGCGCTGGTGACCACTTGTCTGGAAAAACAGTGTATCGTTCGATCCTTGAGCGAGCTCTACAAGCTTTTTTACGCACCTTTCAGAATATCCAAACAAATACGGCCGAGTTTATCTTGAAGGTTGTAAGCTCTCGCAGTCGGTACATGGCTCGGTACGCACCGATGTTGGGATGGTATATCTTTGTCAAAAAACGAACTTTTGGAGGCGCCATGGGATATTCTTCCGGTAGGAAGAGTTCTAGTTTGAATATACCACCTGAAAGCGAACGACCTCTCGACATAGTGCCATATACAAGCTGAGATCAAGGCTCACGCTCAAAAGGGCTGCCTTCTGGGCCCTCGATCGTCACATCGAAATACCGTAGGTTATCTTCATGCGGTTGTGCTGTGATACCCGGTGCTGGATCGGCTACGAGACGTTCAGTTTCCTATGACATCCTGTGTGTCAGTGAGGGTGCAGAGTCTTTGAAAGAGGAAAGCTAAAGTACCTTGATGATCCGCTGGAGGATAGCCGAAACTTGTAAGGTGTAACGATTCTGAGAAATAAAGCCAAGGACCTGCCTTGGGAAGAGACATGGTATCGAAAGGGAGAAATAACGTCAGAACTTGAAAGGGAGATGTATACGGTGGCTTGGCAGGTGCGTTATCGGCAAACGACCCTCAATTGAGCTTAGTCATCACACCTTCCTTTTTCGTCCCAGTAGGACAGCCTCAAGCGAACAGATGGACATCAAGAAAGAATTTTGATTCAGGTATTACTGCTGTTCAGCTGCTACTAGGGACTATAACGAGCGGTATATAAACGAGTGAACGGAGAATGGCATATAGCAGCAACTCCTTAGTCTTTTAAGCAATGCAAAGCAGTCAACCTTTTCAATAAATGAGCGATGCCCAATGATGTCTACTGAAAACGAGGGATAAACACACCTCAGAAGTTTCCGTGAAGGACTTTAACAACGGCATCCAACTTAAGATCAATGCAAATTTGGATAATAGGGCCAAGGAATGGGTGAAGAGCGATCTGGAGTCCATCAACCAAACCAAAGACGGCACACAAAAGCTCGGCAAGGACATCCCTAGAAGTTACAACTGTCAACACATGAAGAGGCCCACACAGAATAAAGACTTACGCAATACCATGAATTGCAGGTGTGATGATCTCAATAGAAGCAGTTGCAATAATGCGGAGGACGCAAGTAAGGATAGCACCAAGAAGCTGTATCAACCAAAACAATTAAACGAGACAGAACACCACAAAAATCAGTCCAACGTACAGAGAGGATGGTCAAGATGATCCTGCAGACATCGACAAGAGAAAGGACCTTGCCCTCAAGAGACAGGACCAATTCAATCGGATGTCCATAAATAGCCTGCACCTCCTCAACAGCACCGCACAGAGCAACCCTCACGGTCTCAAGGAGAGGAAGGATAACTTCTGCATCAACTTTGGCCTTTGCCGCAACGATAACATCTACCAAACACCACATCAGCACTCACGAAAATATACGGGACAAAACGCCCACAACTCACTCAGCTTGCCCGACACTCCAGAAAGCGCAGCCTGAAGGCGAAGCAGGGTAACAGGCAGGGAGTGCAACTCATCACCATGACGCTGGGCCAACGCGGGGACACCTAAGCCCTGCAAGTTAGCAGGCAACACGTCCGAAATGGTGTTCAATCCAGGAAGGGTCTGGCGCTTGTGGTGGTCGAAGCTGAGAGCGTTGACATCCCCAGTGTGTACATTCTGGCCAGCAACGACACCAACGACATTGCCGAGTTGGTTCACGCCTGCCGGAGCGACCGGTGCAGCAGAGACAAGAGCGCCGAAAGCAGTAGCAGCGAGGACGAAGAGAGAGCGGTAGGAAGGCATTGCGAAAAGAATGTGAGGGAGGTTGAGGCTTATTAGAAGAGGCAGATGAGAAAGTCGAACAGGTCGATGGAGGAAAAGAAGGTGCAGGTCATGGTCTCTTTATAGGCCTCTGGTAAGTGGTGGGAAATCCAGAAGAAGCCGCTGGGGGGATAACGAGACCAGCAAGACATGACAGCAGCCGTTGAGCCAAGAATCGTGATGATCGACCGGCGATATTTCAAACCTCTAGAAATTAAAGATACATGACATATGCAGGGTCCTCCGCCGCTTCCATAGCCAGAAGGGGAGGTCCACCCATGAACTGGCACTTAGAGAACAACGACCAATACAGTTTCTTGATATTCTGCGAGGGTCGCAAAAGACATTCACAAGCGAAACGTCATGACATGGAGTTTCAAGCAGGCGGACCAATCGTGTAAGTTATTATGGGTATCTCCGCCACTAGAAGGCCGCCTACGTAGGGCAGAAGTTCTTCAAAGAAGCTTTTTCCGCTCATATCGCGCGTGCCATCCCTGAGGATCTCCAGAACTCTGAAGCTCCTGTTCTCTCCCGTTGCTACCACGACCATAACCGGTGGAGTATTGGCTGAATTGAATTTTCTGTTGACGGAGACATCCAAGGCCACTGTTCACATAGAAGATCAACCGTGCCGCTTGTCGAACAAAAGCGGATGTGGTGGAGCGGAAGTCATGTCAAAGTTCAAATAAACTTTTTTTTTTGCTCACGGCATCTGCCGTGGCAATTGTTGTAACAGAGATAATTTCAATACAGGTCTACGAGGAGGGTATACTGCTCAAGGCATACAACACGTGGGTATTATCATTGTGTACGACCAAGGCAGTTTCACAGGTTAAGAATGCCTGTGAGCCCACCAAGGCCAACATCAGACAGGCCCTGCAGGACGGGGGCCAACAGCGGGCCAACGACAGGGAGTAGTCCGTCAACAAGCGACAAGACAGTGGTCAAGAGAGCGGTCACGAGTGGTCTTCAAAAGAGTGAGCCTCTAACCGAGACCACGATGAAAGGAAACACATACGCAATAATGGTCTGAACAAGGGGCAGGACGATGCGGTCCAAGCCCAAAGCCTTCAAGATAGCCTCTACGATGCCCAGGACAAGCTATAGTGTACGTTAGCCATATCCACACCCCTGAGTAAGGTACTTACAGCCAACACGTCGACCACAAGCTGGGCAACATCGGGCACCTCGACGACCTCACCAGCAAGCAAGAGCACGGTCTCGACCGGCTTACCGGCCAAGGCGGTGACTGCCTGGAGTGTCCCGCCCAAAATGTCACGGAACTCGCCAACAACGGCGCCGACAGCAGCGAGTCCATCACCCGCGATGGTGAGGGTCTCTGTTGATCAGGGATAAGTATTAATTAAAAATTAAATCGAAACGGAAACGCACTGATTTTCTCAGCCACAGCACCTAGCTCCACCTTTGCCGTAGTAAGGATATCAGGCAACCCCTGCGGCTGCTGCTGAGGCTCCTCAGGTGCCGGAGTCTCGGTAGAGTTATCAGCAGTGGCAGTAGCGCTGGGCTGGACGTTATGGCGAGGGTGCAAGCTAGCGATATAGTTCACAAGCCCCTCGCTGATACGCGTCACATCGGGATTAGCGATCTCTCTCGCGGCGACACTACCGACGCGATTGGCGGCAGCAATGTCAACAGGGGCAGCAGAGCACACGGCAACGAGTGCAGCGGTAGCAAAGAGGAAAGCAGTGCGGAGGGACGGCATTGTGTTTGTTTAAAACGAGTGTGAGTTTGTTATAGGTAACGAGTGTTGTGCGGCGAGAGGGCCGGGATGACAAGAGGTTAGTCGATGGGGAGAACAGAGGGATGGAACGATGCTTATATATTGGCCCAGGTGGGAAAGAGTGGCGCGAAAGTGATACGCGATATTGGTCGCGGGATGATGTAACAGAGCAACATGGAGACGACATATGTGCGGTTCGAGTATCAGTGTGGCCGAAAATGCGTCTAGTGTATGATTTGTGGAGTACGGCGAGCGCTGGAATGCTGAAAAGTCCGTCGGGCATGAACAAATATAGAGAGAAGCATATAGATATTTTACTAGACTCGGTTAGCACACCCATTCACTCCACAAATTGATGGCAGACATGTGGAATGGCGCCCCAGACACCACTTTGCGATCACGCGCTCATGGAGAGTGATATTTGATAGGGTTGACCGATTGAGCTCGACATAGTTACAGATGGATGACGTGGTGTACCGGGGTCGGGAGTACAGTAGAGACAGGTAGAAACCATCCATGCCGATGATTGCAATAAATGAGGAGACAAACAAGAAGATCGTGACATTTTTAATGCGCGTGACGTCACATTCATTTTTTTCATCGTTAGTGTCGACGACATCCAATTGGGGACCCCGTCAGTATAATATACTCCTCCTCCTCCTCCACAATGGCGACCTCAGTGACCCCACTGTCTCTGCCAGTTATGCTGACGACACACACACCCTATCCCCTTCCCACACAAAAGTTCATGATCCCCTCCACCTGGCGACGCTATCAACTGTCGCAGCTCGTGAACAAGGCACTCGCGCTGCTAAAGCCCATTCCGTTCGACTTCCTAGTGTCAGGCGAGATTCTACGGACGAGTCTTGGAGAATGGTGCCGTGAGCACGGGAAGGGCGAGGTACGGACCTTGCTGTTGTGAAGAAGAAGAGATGTGCTGACGACGAGGATGCAGGAGGAAACGGTCGAGATCGAGTACATCGAATCTGTCCTTCCACCCGAGAAGGTGTCTGAAATCCCTCACGAAGAATGGGTCTCGTCTGTGTCATGCGCAGTGCCTGGGTTGGTTCTTGCCCTCTTTTGTCTTCCTCTTCTTACCAGACTTTAGATTCCTGCTCACTGCCTCGTACGATGGCCACCTGCGTGCCTTTCCACACTCCAACCCCGCTGTACCCACAGCAACCCACCAGGCCCATACAGCACCCATTACATCCGTCTGCATCGTCGATCCGCACACCGCAACCCTCGCCACCGCTTCCCACGACCTCACCGCCAGCCTCACCCGCCTTGCCCTTTCCCCCGACGCCGATACCACCTCCACCACCCTCGTAACCCTCCACCTCCACACCGGCCCCGTCTCCCACGTCTCTGCTTCCCCCTCCGGTTCCCATCTCCTTACCTCCTCCTGGGACGGCCTCATCGGCCTTTGGGATACCACCATTCCCCGCGAAGACGAGATCGACCTCCCCGTTCCCAACGAACGCGATCGAAAAAAGCGCAGACGCGTCACTGAAGGCACCGCCCCAAAAAGAAAAGCTCCCCTCACTGTCCTCAAGTCTCACATCGGCCGGGTCTCCGCCGCCGTATTCGAGGGCGACAACAAAGCCTACAGCTGTGGCTTTGACTCTACCGTGCGAGCATGGGACACCGAAAATGGTATCTGCGTCCATACAATCGTGTGTACAATTAATTCTCTATCAAGTTCTACCACCCCCTAACTTCCCCACCAGACCTCCTCAGAAAAGCCATTCCTCTCTCTTTCCCTCGCTCCCTCCTCTCCCTCCCATGTCCTAGCCACCTCCACAGACCGCACCCTCACCCTCTACGACGTCCGCCTTCCCTCCACATCCCTAGCACCCGTATCTTTCGCACACCCGAGTACCCCGTCCTGCGTAGCCTCCCTCGACACCTCCTCTTCATCCCAACAAGTAGTCACAGGTGCCTACGACTCTCTCGTCCGTCTATGGGACCTCCGGAGTCCAAAAGGCGCCATCGCAAGCTTCAAGGCGTGGGAGCGCAGTGGAAAGGTGTTGGGAGTCGATTGGGCCCAAACCGGGGACGGAAAGGGCCTCGTCGGCGTCGGCGGAGAAGGTGGACTGGGAATCTGGCGAATCGGGGTATAATAATCTACGTGGCGGGGGGGATAGAATCACCCTAGGTCAAGTAAAAAATATCATACGCTTTGCAAACTCAGAATCACAACAGCAGTAGCAGTAATATTAAAATACAATTCCAGCTCGTCCATGGCCCCTTCCACCCAATTACTCGAGTCTATTTGAGCATGCGGAGTTGCGTTCTATGATCTGCAGGCTATAGCCAGTGAGGGAAATGGGAGCTACGAATCTACAAACTCTTGACCACCAGCTGGAGCACTGTGTAAATCTTCAAGGGAAGTCGACTGCGCTTCACGAGAGTAAGCTATGATGTCGTAGCGCTGTGCGTATAGCTGGCTTCCTGTACCTAACGAGCTTTCAATTCGTGGAGAGAGCACTGTAGGCGATTCGGGATCTTCACTCTGGCATCTTCTAGGTGAGCCCGGTTGCGGCAACATTTCCATCAGACATATGCGAGCTTCAGCAGGTTTCCGTCCCATCCCATCTCTATTATAGATGGGACACGCAAGTTTGTCCACTAAAAAATGTGAGGCGCTATTGGCAGCGCCATAATATTGGGCCTACTAGTTGAGTTCTGAGGCCAGTTCAGCTCCATGTCACCTTAATATCTCTACAAAATATACCTCGAGTCTTCCTGCTAGAACATCTTCAGGCCTGTAATAGGATACAAGTTGGAAGTGGGAGCCTACTAAAAATACATGTTATTCAAGTATTCCAAACGAAATAAACGTTGTTACCTTTTTAATCAGCACGTTGTTAGTGAACGGGCTAAGATCGACGAATGCGGCGACGCGGCTTAACGAGTTCCTATCTCCAAGTTTCTTACCATTTCCTCTACGGTCATACTCTGTGCGCCCGTTGATCTCGCGATGCACCTAGCACAATAACCTTCGCCCTCAGTGTCCAACATCTTAGATTAACAATTATACTCACCAAAAAGTTTCCGACAACCCAAGACGGCGACCACATTTGGCCATCCGACGATCCCGCGTCACAGTCAGCGTTGAAAAGCACAGCGCAAACTTACCCATCCAATGCTTGATCCCGCTTTCCTTGACGCTGAAGACAAAAACTGCCCCAGATGTGATCATCATCTTTCGCTCCGGACCGTTCGGGCGGCGTGTTATGCGCAAGATTACACCGTGGCAAGCAGCGTGGATGAGGCGCAGGGCATGGAAGGTGGTCCCCACATAACCCGTGAAAGACAGTATATTGGGGTTGCTAGACATTATCATCTGGTATTGCTCTTGGAAAAGTTGGGTAGTAATGGACGAGTCCACAGCAGAAAGCTTCTTTTATAATTGACCACAGATCGCTTGTATACTCGGATTCATCTGACTCCGCGTCAGAACTATATCCACGCCAGTGTCAGTGTCCACTTCACACGGGTGAACTATCTTCATGTGTGAAGGCGTTATCCAAAGTCTGTTTAATGACATGGGTAGTTCTGTTACGCCACTCGTCAACGTTCTTCCCATCCAAAGCATGCTGGTGTTACATACTTTAGATAGACTCATGGCCTCACGAGCGTCGGAAATGAATATATGGCCTCGCTGTGGTTCTGTACCTACATAGAGATACGATCGTGCGCGAATCGAGCCTGCTTCACCTGCTTCTCGCGACATCCTTTGAGGCACTTGAGGCCTTACACTTTTTGCAAGAGCTTGAAACTAAAAAGTTAAGCTTCTGGCGGCCATTATGCCTCTCGTGTTTCATAAATCATCGGCATCATATGCAGAGGACGAAGTCAGAAGTTGGCGAGGAATGGGATAAGGGCAGCCACTTGGATGTGATGAACTCGGAATAGACGAGGTTGGTGCGTGAAGCTCTTGTAACATGATCCAAGGGATTCTAAAGAAGTCCCAGTTGAGGGAGGTAAGGTAAAATAAAATAAAACAGCTCGGTTGGATGAATATTCACTCGCACTTACTTGTGTCATCAATGACAAACTACATTTCTATTGCAGAAGACTGTGTTTGCTTTTTCGGTCAAAATTTGCCAAAATTCCAAACCAATCTTTCACTTCTCAGGTTTCTTCTACTTGGGTTCCCATGCACCCTGATAGTAATAGCGGCATGCCCCACTGTCCGATGTCATATTGAGTTAAACTCAAATCGAAGCCAAAACCACCGTACCAGGAAGGCCGATCCGACTCAGACCCAGCATTCCTGGGAGGCATTAAAAGTGATGGGTGTTAAAAGACCCCACAAGCAAAACGACCCAAGCACGTCAACTTCCACAAGTGGATAACCACCATGCCCTTTGTGTTAGAGTCCGAAGGGGAAGATCGAAACGGATTCGGATTGGCACTACCTCTGTGCATGTGTGATTGTACTATGGGCGCTCCGGGTTATCACAAGGAGGCCGAGCTACCATTTCGGTCCACACATACACATTCGGGAGAACTGACCTGCATGACAGAAAAGGTGTTGTGGATGCGTTTCGGGCGGGGGGTCCTGACTCACGGTTGGGTGGGGTACGTTGTGGATAGTGTGGTAGTATGCATTCCGAATCGGCGCGATTGGGTTGCCTCACTAAAAAGGCCAGAGGGGATACCATTTGCCGAGGATGCTGGCTGGCCGACCCGGCCGAGGCGTGCGTACCGGTACGATGGTACAACGCAAGGCATGAATCTCGTTGATACAAAATGAGTTGACTGATAACCCATATGTGAGACATGCTAGGAACTAAGATATCGACGACGAACTTGAGGTCCACAATGATAGGTGAGCTCCGACTCCACGAGTAAAGCCAGCATTCTACGAACCCGAGATGACCTTCGTCAAGATGGGTATACTTGTATAAAGAACTAAATGATCTGGTTGATTAATTACCATAGACCCTCGGCGATAAAAAAAAAAAAAAAAAAAAAAAGGAGAAACAGAGTTTGTTGCCAGCGTTAACGTGACGAAAATATTTATGAACCAGTCAGCTGCGACATTTAGATCATCTCCAAGGGTCCCAAAGCTGGTAGTGCTTATATCTGACAGGTAGCCCACAGAGGTTACTGGAATGTTAAGCAAAGGGCAAGAAGTAAGGTTCTGTAGCCACGATTCCCAAATTGATCGAAACCGTTGTTCCAAGCGCAACTTCAAGCGCCTGAAGTGGGCACGTTTGTCAGGTGACATGTGGTCAGAATCGTCAGAAGTCAGAAAGGACAGATGAACCGTGGTGCGCACCTCTTTCAGCGGAAACTGCTTTGATCTTGCTTAATTTGACTCGGAAACGCCTTACAAGTTCCCACTCCTGCACCTGCCACCGTCAAATATATTCCTCATATATACAGTGTCCTTTCGAGTTTCCGGTGATTAATATGCATCTACCAATGATCTGACATGTATTATGATCAAATTTTTTGCAAAGATGTAGTGTTAGCGGCACATGGAAGCGTTCAACGATAGGATAGAAAGATTGGTCTTCCGTATGACTTGGTGACATCTGAACCAGGTCGCTTTCCGCATACAAAGCACCTATGTATTTTGAATCTTGATGGATGGGGCGTATCAAAATAGGAAGAGATAAATATGTTATAGCTTTACCCTCGGCCACTGTTCAACAACATACCACTTGCCATTGCGTCCAGTTACTAATTGCAGACCAGTGAGCAGTCGTTCTGCGTTTCTATATTAACACTATAGTGCTTCACAGACTCCGATCATGGTGATAAATGATAGGCCGCTTGAATGGCAAATACAGCGCCAGTAAACGGAGTGCCAAATCGTGAGTATGCACGGAAACCTTGTGTCCATCGATGCCAAGGCATACAGCTCGTAAAGGGCATCAAGTACGAGCCGTTACAGGCGTATGTCCTGTTGATGCGGAAACCAGCTAAGCGTGACTCTTGCCTTTTGAAAGAAATGTTAGGCATGACTCCATGAGAAATATGGATATTACACAGATGACCGACCTGTAATCCACAGTGAACGAGCTGAGCGTGAATTCATGATGAGGGGCCCTGGTAATAATGAAGAAGAGATTGGGAGTACGAGTTGACTACCACCCCCTTGTGACTCAGCAGGCTTGCTCTAAACTGGAGTACGCCGTCGTCCGTCGTCCGTCGTCCGTCGTCGCGTCCTCTTGATCAGGAGTGTGTATGGCTGTCTCGTCCGTCTATAAAACGTGCGAAGCCCAAAGGTGCGTTGGCAAGATTCATTGGGTGTAAACACTGGGTGAAGGTGCTGGGAGTGGACTGAGCAGAGGCTGGGATGGAGAACTGGAGGAGTCAAGAATAAAGTGGAACAAGTCACAAAATGTATAGAACATAAATAATTCTTTGTGACTTAGCACTAGACAAATAATCAAATCTTTGTGACACTGGGTGTTCGACGTTGTAAACAGCCATGTCCAGTTTTCTGCCATCCCTCGAGAGTTTTGCAAAGGTATGCGCCAAACGATTAACGGAAAATTATTGACATATCGTGCAAAGGGCGCGGTAGCCACTGCAGCAACCGTCTCGACTCTTGGTTCGTCCCATTACCACACAGCTCATCAGCTAAATTTCATTCCACACAGGCGCAGGGCTGCTGTGGTATGGCCAAAACTATCTCATATACCCATCCGCCTTTCCTCCTGGCTCCCGCTCTGGTGTGTCTTTCGCTTCTTTCTCAGTCTGTATATCCCTGACATTCCTTCGCAGACGTCGCTACACCGTCCGGCCTCCCTTATGAGAATCTCGAGCTTTTGACTCCAGACAAGATCATCCTGCGATGCTACCTCCTACCGCAGCAAAAAAACCTCCCCCCGACGCATGCAATCGAGGTTGAAGATGACAACACCTCGACAGACGACGAGGTCAGTGCATCTCATTTCTCGCCTTCGCTCGCTCACCGACTTTCTTTTCTCTTAGTTCGCTGCAAGCAGACCGACAATCATCATGTTCCATGGGAATGGAGGGAACCACGGGCACCGTGTCCCCCTCGCCAAAGTATTCTATCTCAAAATGCGGTGTAATGTGCTTATGATGTCATACCGAGGGTAAGCCTATCTGCCCCAGCTCTCGACGCATTTCTGACTTTATTTATTTTTCAGTTATGGTTTATCGGATGGCTCACCTTCTGAGACAGGTAAATAATCAATTATTTCTCTCTCTCTGTCCCTCATAAACATCTTTTCAGGCCTCCAAATCGACGCCCAAACTGCTCTCGACTACCTCGTGTCCCACCCCGTATTCTCCAAAACCTCCATCGTAACCCCTCTGCCTCCCCTCTTCCTTACTAAAAATTAACATCTTCCCCCCTAAAGATCCTCTACGGCCAATCCATCGGCGGAGCCGTCTCTATCGACCTCGCAAGTCGCAACCCCTCCAAGGCACGTCCCTCTTCCTACCTGGTCTCACTAACTTACCCCCTTCACCTTCAGATCACTGCTCTCATCCTCGAAAACACCTTTACTTCCCTTCCGAGTCTCGTCCCGCACGCCCTCCCCGTCCTTGCACCCTTCTCTTTCCTCTGCCACCAGAAATGGGACTCCCTCTCCAAGATCCCGCTCATCCCCCCCACGACGCCCACCCTCATGCTCAGCGGCGCCCGTGACGACCTCGTGCCCAAGGAGCACATGCGCACCTTGTGGGAAGCTGTTGCAAAACGTGGCGAGAAACAAACGAAGCCTGGTAGCGCTGGGCGGGAGTACAAGGTTGGACTAGAGCGTGCCAAGTATATGGAGTTTGAGGACGGCGGGCACAGTGAGTGTTTTTCCTCCTGTATTCTACATTCTGTATCTCATTCCTGGACTGACAATTGATTTATGTAGACGACACCTGCGTACAAACGGGCTACTGGCCCGCTGTGGCCGAGTTCGTCGAAAGCTTGGGAAGAGGCGAGCGTTCGACAGAAAAGTGACCACACGATGATGCTGTTTCCTTTTTTATCTTTATACCCTTGGAGTCGACCTATATATACGCAGTACAAGTTTGTAATACCTCGTTTTATTTGTGATAGTCTTATTCACCACCCGTGCCCGCCAATAACAGCTGCAGCTTTACCATCGGTTCTGTGCCTATCCCGCCTTGGCATTACCCCTCGAATTCTGTTCACTGTCTGCGCCCGCCAAGTAACATTTTCATATCTTGTCTGTATGAACCATGTCGTTTGTCAGACAAGTCCATGCTATCGAATGTGTAGTTGTAGGCGCCCACTACACCTAGCCTCATTCACGCCTGCCAATGGCGACCCTCAAGTTCGGAATCACTATCGGCTCTGTGCAAGTCCCGTCTGATAGGCGCCCACCACCACCAAACTTTGAGTGATAGACAAAATGCGCTAGAATTGGATCTCACAGCCCCTTGTCCCTTTTTTTAAGTGCAACAAGCGAACCGAGGTCACCACATCGCGTTCCAATTACAACTTCGGTCCACTGTGACGCGTCCCTGATCGCCAGATGGCATCCGATACGGACTCCGAGGCTCTCCCGCATATGTATGTCATTCTTTAGCCTCGAAGACAGAAGCTCGGTGGACACATGGGATGTTCACTCTCGGGTACAATCACTGGTGATGCCTGCCAACTTCCACTCTAGCTGTAGCACCCAAATCAGTTGGGCTGAGTTGACATTTCGCGCTCACCACGATATTTCATTCTCCGCAGTCGGGGACTTCGGCGTGGTACCCTCCAAAATTATTTCCCGACATCATGGAAATCATCTATGAGTGCTTGTACGGGCCTCATATATACGCCCTAATGTTTTGTGCGCGCCGACAAGCTTCATTACACCCGGTTCGGTTCATTTGTCATGGAACCCAAACTCGATTGTCAAAAAGTCCTCAATCGTTATATATAACTGGAAAACTGGGAGCCAAGCCTGACTCCAATCCAAATTCGTTCCCAATTTCGGCTGCTTGCTCACCATCCCTGCATAAACCCTGTCAGCCATGTTGAAAGGAAAGGCGTGTATCAACTGTAGGTGTGTATCCTCGTATTCCCCAGATAATCGCAAGTTGCATCGTTAACGATCAATGCGCGTAACAGACGGCGGAAGATTGTAAATATAGCCACGCCTCTTACCTGGTGCAATCAACTCACCTTCATTGGATACTTACAGAAATGCGATGGTGACAGACCAACATGTGGCCAATGCGCGCGGTCTAACGGTGCATTTGAGGACTGTGAATATCCCGACGGTGGCCCAACCCAAACTCAGATTCTGGAGGACCGAATATCACACCTCCAGAGCCGCATCCGCCAGCTCGAAAACATGGAAGAGCCCACCAACGTACCTTTACGCCATCCTTATTCAGGTGACTCTCCACCGAATTTTGTATTCGATGCCACCTCCGTACCTTCATCTGGTTCGCTTCCTTCGACTATACATCCACCTTTCTCAGCTCACCCTATCTCTAGGTTATAACAGCCCAATATCTCGACCATCTTCAATCCGGCCGTCTTCTTCTCGGAACTCGCCATCAAGTACAGAGAGATCCGTTCCGTCCCCTGCAACTGCGCAAGAGCCACCCATGGAGCTAATGTTACTCCTGTAAGACAAATTCCCATACTAACTCGGCTATCTCATAGCGTTGCCCCCAGGATGAATACGTTCTACCGTCACTGCCCCCGCCTAGGTTTCTTCCTCAACATCGACCGCTTCCATCAATCATTCACTCTTCCGCTACCCATCGGCCACCATTCAAGGCCAGCGCCCGCCCTGCTGAATGCTATGTACATGTGGGGTAGCCATCTGTTACCGTCTGTGCCCGACGGCTTCGATGAACGCAACTTCCTCCGTAATGCCCTCCACCACCTCTCCAAAGACCTCTCCAGTTCCCATCCCCAACGCATTATTCATGGCATTCAGGCGGAGGTCTTGTTGTCCTACTACTATCTCAAGCATGGCAAAGTCCTCGGTGGGAACTATCACGCAAACGCCGCTGTATCACTCTCCCTTTCGTCCGGCCTCCATCGCATCAGAACCCCCGGAAACTCAAACTCCATCTCGTTGCCCAATGCACACTCACCACCCCTGCAAACCACATCCCTCCCGGCCCCCGGGGATGATACGGAAGAGGGCGAGCGCGTGGACGCTTTCTGGGCTGTACTGATACTCAACAACTGCTGGATCGCGATCCAGGAGTCACACTCGATGTTCTACGACCTCCAGAACATAGGGGTCGACACGCCTTGGCCCATGGACACTGTTGAATATCAACTGGTAAAAGTCTAACCTATCCCAATCCTAACATCCTTGTTGACCACGTTTGTATATACAGCAACTCCTTCCGCGCGTGAGTAGCGGCACCATCAAAGGGTTCCTGGAGAGCACCAGTATCGAGGGATTCTCAGTCATGGCCCTCCACGCCAAAGCCGCCGTCCTCCTCGAACAAGCAACTGTCCTCGAGGTGTCGAACCCCGGCGACGGCTTCGCGCCTTGCCAGTCAGTGGAGTTCGCCCGCCTAGACTCGCTCATCGAGCAGCTGAAGGACAACTTCCCCCTCGTGCAACAGATGGACGTGAAACCATCTGAGGCGGATACTGTCCTGGTGATGCAGATGATGGCACACGTTGCGACAATCAAGCTGCATCTTGCGCTATCCGACGAGGGCGATGAGCACTCACGACAGATGGCGCTGCTCTCTGCCCAGGCCATTGCGGTACTGACACACAACGTCTCGTCGACCAGTTCAATAAGAATTGATCCCATTGTGGGGGTACGTGCGGCATCAACTTGATGGAATGCTCCACTATGTCTCATTCATGACCCATTTTGCAAATAGGTACTCTGGACAGCTGCTTGCGAAGTCTTTATACACGAGCTCATGCGCCCTGACTCAGTGACCACAGGGAACAATGCCCAATGGTCCACGCTACTTCATACCGTTTTATCACAGATGCACAACTGCTCAGAGAATAATGTATTCATGAGTAAGCCTTTCATATTGTATGTGGCGCCTCTGTACCAGCCTAATAAAATTATCAGAATTTCTAGTCAATCGCCTGCAGAAGAACCACCCTGCTGCTCTACCAGTGTGGTGACCTCCTGCTGATTGCGCACTATTTTTATGTAGGTAGTTTAATGTTGCATGTAATCGCTAATCCATGTAAAAGCCCAATACTACACCCTTTCGCAGGTTACTGACCTACTTATTTCTTTTACGCATACCCGAGTCAAACTATGAACTCACACACAAACATCACCGAGACCTAATCACAACCGACAGTTGACTAACACCACCGAACATATGATTCGGCGTGCTTGTTGGCTTTATGTATGATGTTCACAAGCGACAGTGCTGTGCAAGGAACCACCATAAATGGACATGCCACTCTAGAACTCCGTGGACCAATTTGTTTTTCGGAGACGACAATTCGTTCACACGATAGCGAGTCGGTTCGTTGATCAAGTGAATGTGTGGCGGTGGTTCAACAACAATTTTGTTTCGTTCGTGCCGCGATCAAGCTTCCTCGCTTCTTTATGATGGTTTGATTTTTTTTTGCCTTTCTAGTAGATGATAGGAGACCAACGGACTCACGATATAATCGGGACTTTCGTGACAGATTCTGAGGGGGCATAGGAGTGGTGAAATATAGAGCGCGCCCATACGTACGTAGAAACAGTGCAGAAATGTTGGCCTTGCCCCATCAAGGAGACGGATCAACTTGGTTGATCCTCCGTAGCCTCGGCCATGTGGCATCCATGTGGCCCTTCTTTACACACGTGGTGCAGATCTCACCTCAATCACTGTTCTCGCTATTGGGGAGTATTACTATTATTGGTCAAGGTGAGCTCTCAATACGATGATGACGCATATATCCTATATGACAGTGTGCAGCGTATACTCCGGCAAACCGTTCTCGTAACTTACCCCTGATAGAAGACTAGTTGAAGGGGCATTCAAGTTCTCCCTCAAGACCACATCTGATAAATCATATAAGACTGTTGTCAAAACCTTTTTATCAACGGGAGTTTTTTTGATGGCCGGGCCCAGGTGAGTTAAATCAGGCCGCTCTCGACGCCTCTCGACGCCCAGTTATTTTCATGCATCAATAAATTGGAAGGTTCTAAGGATGTAAGATCTGATGATCGCGTGGAGGTCTGACTTGGTAGACCGGCAGCCTGCACGACACAATCCCGCATCTGATCTATCCATCCAGCGATCATCTGGTTTGAACTTCAGGCGGGCCTGGGAGTGTCACGAACTGAGATGCTACCACCATTACCAACTTTGGCGCAGCTTCTAAGCAAGCTACCAGTGTAATCACATCCTGAACTATAATTTTTGTGACGATTTTACCTACGCGGTGTTTAACAGTAGGCACATGAAACACACAATAACGCGCCTGTACCCAGTACCCAGTATTATAAACCGTTTTTCATAGAAATTTGGAACATTGAAGAAAATGGAGTAAAGCCACCGCTGCGCCAAGGCACAAAGAAGTGTCTTTCAGGAGTTTCATGGGTATTTCTGATTACGAACTCCATCCTCATACCTGGCACTGCATATACTCATTACTCTTTTAGCATATTGTCGGTCCATACCACATTGTGGGGGTTTTGCGCAGTGGTAGCGTATACGCTGCCCTTGGTAACCAGGACCAGCTCAACAAGGGATTTGAACCAGTTCCACAAAACATGGTCCAGAGTTCAATCCTCTGAATGTCCAGCTTTTCTTAGATCCGTGGCTTGCGAATGGGCTATTAGCATTACATAATTTGAATACTGTCGTCAAACACAGATATAAGTTATAATGGGTGATTTAGTGGTGAACCATAGCGCCAGCATATGGAACTTGTCTAAGTGCAGCACAAGAGGACACACGGTTGGGTCATCTGGCCTGTCCGCACACATTCGCTGTGTAGATTGGCCGGGCCGTTCTTCACGCCACAACCTGTTGTGATGAGAATGTATAGAAGTGACCAAGCATCGCGGTTCGAAAAATCCGGAGAGCTGATGTACATACATAGGGTCACGAGAGGTATGTAGGGAGTGATGCGCTGTTTTGGGAAATATGTAACCACGGCGGTGCTCCAAGATCTGGAAACTGTATACGCAAGTTACAAGATGGCAGAAATCGGATACTAGAATGAGTGCCAGTTCGCTCAAAGATTCAGATCTAGTTTCGATCAGACATACATAAGTTTTCCTTCGAAATGGCATGCAAAAAAATGACATCGAGTTTGAAGTTGATCTAAGACGGGTTACAGCTGCTAGTCCAGGTATGACGTCTCCACTCGGTTCGACCAGGTTAGGGTGACAGCGCCTCACCGGCCTCACTGTACTGTGAATAAATTGTCAAATAGGGACAGTGTCACCGATCCGATCATAGTTGTAGCAACAAGAGATCTAGAGCACCACCAAGAACAACTAAACAGTCGATACTGTCAAACAGCTTGTGATGGATAGGAAAGAAGGTCAACGTTCCCATGAATAAACTCGAAGAGGAAAATTGTGGCGATAACGTTGAAGTATGTGATGGGCGTCCAGCTTCAGGTCTCAGGCCAGCTGAGGCCTCAGTCTGGGTAGTAGTATGGATGCCAAGGTAACGAGAATTAGTTGGTGAGCACTTACGTAACTAATTTGAATAACGTGTCGATCATGATCGATTCCCTTGGCGTTTGAACTCCTGTGTTCCAAAAAGTCCATGGCTTTCAGGAATTGCGTCCATTCATTGCGGTCATAAGCCATGTCGACCCTTCCAATGTGCTTATTTACTCAGTATGCGAAACCTCCAATATTCTCATAACTTATGCCAAGGGATCCCAACTTCTACATATGTGACTGCGCGATAGGCATCAATCACTTGACAATGGTCTCCTCCCCTCGACGGTAAAAACATCGCAACCATGACACCTGCACATGTCGATGGGCTCAACACATCACTGATACCAGCTGATACCGCTGCTCGGGACTACTTAGTTTCTGTCCCCCTGATCGGAATTCTTATATATATAAGGTCCAATAGTCATGACGAGAGCTCATTTCTCCTCTGTGGCTTCCCTTCAGCGGACCGCTTGACTGATTCTTTTGGGTCTTAACCCGTCCTTTCTTTTCCTTACGCCTCCCATTCGTTCTCTGGCCCCGGCAGGTCCTATTTTCCAAGTTTTTTCTTCACTTGCAATATCACATGGTTTATTCAACACTTCTCATCGTTTCTCTTGTTACCGCTGCCCATGCGTTGAACGACTGGAGTAAACCGTGTTTGTCTGGTGTCTGTTCTTATGGTTTGTCCTCACATACAGCTCCACCCAAGAGCGCCATTAAATTTTCATCAGATATACCTGAATCTGCCGGCACCTCTTCTGGATCGCTGAAAATAGTATGGAAGTTCGAGAATGGCATGCACCAATGACACTGAATCAATGACTTAGTGGGGCGCGGTAGATGCGATTTCGGATATTACAACCGCCGCTGGATGGGAAATTGTCGACTGCTCCCCCGACAAACTTACACAGGACATCCGTCTTGTCTGTAACAGCGATGACACTGAAGCCGCTGGATGCTCACACCTCTATGGGAGCGCAGGTGCAGAGGGAAAGATCGTTCGGTTACCAGAATCTGTATGTATATATCCCACGCAAATTCCTAGATCCTCATCTCATCCTTTTTGGAACAACGAAATAGTGTGGCAAGAACGCATTTGCCCGTGTAGCTCGCGCCTGGGTACCCGAAGACCAGTCCCTTCCAGCCTCTGTCGCAGGAAAGGTTGTTCGTCGAGATGGTAAACAGCCACAAGTAAAGGCACTTACGCTTGATACCAACTTTAATGCTGTTGATGTGTCGAAGTACGTCTCCATCTCTCTCAGTCTGTGACTATGTTGAAGTCCCTTTTTTACATCAAAGGACTGGTCCCGTCAACTTCGCTGTCAAAGGGGCCAATATCAAAGGAGCCGCGGGCGATATTGATACCTCAACAGTCCGTGTCGGGCGCCGTAGTCGCGTTTATGGCAATTCTGAGCGTGGTCTGTTTGACTTTGTAGGCGATGCTATTGATTGTTGGTTCTGTCTCCCTTGGACGTGCTCTATCACTGACATGTAGTGTGCATACAGCTGTCAAGAAACTTAACGATTTCGATGTCGATAAATCTAAGACTCTCGATCCTTTCAGTGTGAACAAGAACTTCAATCTCCTTGACAAAAAACTCTCATGCCCACCTATCACTGCTTCCCTCAAGATTGACGTCGATGCAAAGGCCAACGGTGTTGCAACCATCGGTGTTGCCGCCTCTGGCACAGTTGTGCCGCCTAAGGTAACAGACTTCGCAGTCATCACTAGTACGCTTCCACTTCATATTGAAAGACCCAAGATATGGGACTCATGTATTATCAAGCTTTAACAGGTGATATTGACGGAAGCGTAACGATGGCTGCCACCGTATCTGTATGTTGCTCGTGCTTGATTTGTACAACTGGCAAGTTATATGAAACCTTTACAGGGGACGCTTGATTCAGGAAAGCAAAAAATCTTCGAAGTCGGCATTCCAGGACTGGACTTCCCAGGGTAATTAAACCATATATGTTGAACTCAATTTCCTGACACGAATATATAGCATCCTCACCGTTGGGCCCACATTCGCAGTCAATGCACAAGCCACAGCTTCACTCGATATTCAAGCAGATGTAACCGTCGGCCTCAACTATCACTTTGAGAAAGCTCAGCTTGTCTTTCCCCCTAGCAGCAAGAAGGCCCAGGCGGCAGGTGGTGCCTTCACAGTTGGCGATACTCGTATGTCCAGTTAAGCTTGTTTTGATAAGGCAGAGTCGTTCATTGGATCACCTTTTGCAGCCCTAAAGCTCTCTGTTTCTCCCTCCGTCAAAGCAACCGGGACTGTTGCCGCTCATCTTATCCCCTCACTTAACCTCGAAGTTGCCGCTCTTGGTGATATCGTTAAAGCGGGCATTTTCCTTGATCTTGACGCCTCGGCAGAAATGACACTCTCCCTGGAAGGTGCTGCTCAGGCCAGCATCACCGTTGACAAGGCCAAGCGCGAGGAGCCAGCCGTAAAGGGACGTTACTTCCCTCGCGCAGCGGCTTTGGTTGCGGCAGAGGCTCCGCCTCGCACTGCTGTGAAAGCCACCCCCGCGAAGAGCATCCCTGCGACACCTGCAAAGGCTGCCCCTGTCAAGGCTAACCCCGCACAAGCTGCCTCGACGAAGCCTGTCACAAGTACCAAAGCGCCTGCTAAGTCGAACGGTTTGGCCGTGACCAAGGACGCCAGCGCATCGTTCGGTGGTTGCTTCAAAGTCGGCGCTGGGCTGGATGTCAGTGCGGGTGCTGATGCCAACTTCTTTGGCCTCTTCGACAAAGGCACCAAGGTTTCGCTTTTCAGTAAAAAGTTCGAAATCCTGAAGGTCCGCCTCTCACTGAAAATTTCAAGTCTTCACTGATGCACTGACGTTTTTTTTTCTTATTTAGAAATGCTTCGGCAGCCAAAAGCGGTCTCTGCCTCTGCTCTCAACACTGAATCGTGGCACCGTACAGAAGCGTGCCCTCACTTGCTCTGCCTCTGGGGCTGCGGCACCAGTCAGTGTTGCTGACCAAGTTGTCCAAGCCGCAACGTAAGTAACATTGTATTGTGTTGCTCAGGGAGCAGTGTTAAAAGTTTATTGTTATAGCATTGCTGCAGTCTGAGTGAGCTGGACGATTTGTAAAGTGCACGCCCAGTAATGCAATTCTTCCGCGCTTTTTGTAACTTAATATACGCCAAGCCTAATGCAATACTTCTTAACCGGAAATTAAGGGTTGGTCCAGACTCTTTATTATTGTGTGATCTTTGTCACAGGCTTCCGTGTCAAGTGTTTTGAGCTTGGAATGCACAGTACTCAACAGTATCTCTGAGTTCAATTTGAGGAGTTCTTGAAGTAGATATCTACATCTCATATCTGACATCGTTCATGACATTCAAATTTATCTCGAAAATACGCGATAGGAACTGTTTTTAAATTTATGCGATATAAACCCGGCCGGCTGACGAGCTAGAGGTAAAATTAAGGGTGTATAGATAGACAGCCAACCGCAAAAACTGTGCAGAATCAAAAGGTGTGAGAGCTGTATTATAAGCCTGAGTCACACCAAAGATGGAAAAACCCGAAAAGCCAGTTTGTTTGCCATTCCACTCTTACTATTTGGAGTCCTACCACATCGTTCACCCCTAGTCCACCACTATGTTGGCCATTACCACAGCATCCAGAGTGTCTGCTAGAGTTGCGCGACGCGCTGTCGTCGTCGCTGGCCAGCGTCAGGGTGCTCTCTCTGCCGTCAGGCGGCGAGACAATGTTTCTATTCGTGGAATTCAGTCTGTTGCACAGACTGACAGAGTATGTCGTTCTCTTCTCGCCTCGATGAACTCGTTGCTAATGCGTTTGACAGGACACGATTACTCGCCTCTTGTACTCTATCGGCACAAAGCGTGAAGTCGAGCGTCACCTCCGCATCTTCTCTTCATCTTCCCATCCATCTCAGCCAGCCAAGTTTGCTGTCATCAAGGTTGGTGGAGCTGTGCTCGCAGACCTCGATGAACTTGCTCTCAGCCTGAGCTTCCTTTACCGTGTTGGGCTGTACCCTGTTGTTCTCCATGGAGCTGGGCCCCAGCTGAACGATATAATGGACCGTGAGGGCGTTGTTCCTGATTATATCGATGGCATCCGAGTTACTGGTGGGTAGTGCATTCTTTGACCCAATACCAAGTACTGAGTCAGAATAGATGCTAAAACTCTACAAATCGCCCGCAGGGTATTCTTAGAGGAAAACCTTAAACTTGTTGGAGCACTCGAAAAGTTGGGAACCCGGGCTCGTCCCATAACTTCAGGAGTATTCACCGCGGATTACCTGGATAGAGAGAAGTATGGACTCGTTGGAAAGATCACCAAGATCGATAAACGTCCCTTGGAAGCTTCCATTCGTGCCGGAGCGCTGCCTATCTTGACCAGCCTTGCAGAGTCTCTAGATGGCCAAATTCTCAACGTTAACGCAGACATTGCCGCCGGAGAGCTTGCAAAGGAACTTGAGCCTATGAAGATCGTTTTTTTGAACGACAAGGGCGGTATGTTCCACGGCGTCACTGGCGAGAAATTGGATGTCATCAATCTGGATGAGGTGGGCTGACCGCTATGTGTAGATATAACTCGTAATTCAACGTCTTATCTAGGACTTCGACAACCTTATGAAAGAGCCATGGGTTAAATACGGCACGAAGCTTAAGCTTCGTGAATTTAAAGAGCTCCTTGACCACCTGCCTCGCTCATCTTCAGTCGCCGTTATCTCAGCCTCATCCCTGCAAAAGGAGCTGTTCACAGATAGTGGCGCTGGCACTCTTATTCGACGTGGCTACAAGCTTTTCAAGCACAACAGTCTTGATAACATCGGCCCTGATCGATTCCGCCAAGTTGTACACGACCGTGATCCCGAGGTTCTCGCTGGTCTCCAAAGTGTCACTGGAGTCATGAGCGACTTGAAAAAGACGCCTTTCACTATTTATGGGGACGAACCTTTGGACGTCGTCGCCGTTGTCTCTCACCCCGAGGGTGAGACGCCGGTCATGACCAAACTTCTTGCATCTCGCAGTGGTGTACTAAACAACGTCATGGACAATGTCTTCAATGCGGTGAAGAAGGATCATCGCAGGCTTTTCTGGACCGCTCGTGCAGACGATGAGAATCGGGCTTGGCACTTTGAGCGTGCCGACGGTAGCTTTACGCGTGCCGGAAGGAGCCTCTTCTGGTATGGCATACAGGATGTGGCAGAAGTTGAGCAGATTGTGAAGGGTTTCGATACAAATAGCAGGATTGAACGATCTTACCTTCCTGTCGGCCCGTCAGCCCCTCCACATCGTGCAGCTGCAGCGTCAACTGTGCCAGGTGGAACCAAGGCGTTTTCAACTCTCGCCCGACGTACTCCAGGCTCTTCCCGAGGGTATGCCACCGCCGCAAGCGGCATCTCTTCCACCACAGAAACGAAACGCGTTGCTCTCATCGGTGCTCGCGGGTACACCGGCCAAGCGCTGACCACCCTGCTTTCTGGCCACCCTCACCTTAACCTCACTCACGTCTCGTCGCGTCAACTTGCAGGATACCCTTTAAAGGGCTACACCAAATCTCCGATTGACTACAGTAACCTTTCCCCAGAAGACATCGAGCAGATGGAGAAGGGCGGCGATGTGGATGCGTGGATCATGGCGCTTCCCAATGGTGTCTGCAAGCCATTTGTTGACGCCGTTGATCGTGGTTCAGAAGCTCGTCAGGGTGAGAAGAGCGTTATCATTGACCTGGGCGCGGACTATCGATTTGAGAAAGGGTGGACATATGGTCTTCCCGGTGAGGGTTCTTTACCTTTTTCTCCATAAATGTCCCTCGAAATTGAAGAATACATTTTTGTTCTTTTCTGTATGCAACCTGTTTTAGAGCTGTATGGCCGGGAGAGTGTTCGTGCTTCCAAAAGAATCTCAAACCCTGGGTGTTATGCAACTTCGGCACAGATGCTCATTGCGCCCTTGATTAACCATATTAAGCCTGGCGCGCTGCCAACTGTTTTTGGCCTCTCTGGGTATAGTGGGGCTGGTACGCTGCCCGCAACCGATCCCGATGGCCGACCGACCACACTACCGAAGGTTACACCCGAAAGTTTGAAGGGCGGGGTGAAACCATATTCCTTGACCGACCACATACATGAGCGTGAAGCTGGGACCCATCTCTCTGAACTCCTTCCACCTACGGCAGCTCCATTCAAGATTGCCTTTGTACCTGCAGTTGCACCCTGGTTTAGTGGCATCATTTCCACAGTTTCTATTCCGCTCAATGGGAGGTTGACTGCACGAGAGGTGGTCGCGTTATTTGAGGATAAATACAAGGGGGACCAACTGGTCCGGATTATCAAGGAGGTGCCGCAGTTACCTGCCATTGAGAATAAACATACCTGGACTGTTGGTGGATTCCAGGTGCACAGTGAGGGTGACAGAGTTGTCATTGTTGTAAGTTGTGCACCGCCTTCCTCTATCCTTCAATTGCTTAAAAAAAACGTAGGGCGGTCTGGATAACCTTCTCAAGGGTGCTGCAACGCAGTGTATTCAGGTTCGTCGCATTAACTGTGGAATTCTATTCAATCTGACATTTCAATAGAATTTAAACCTAGCTCTAGGATACGAAGAGTACGAGGGTATCCCGATTTGATAACTAAAAGTAGTCTACTACATACGGGCCTAATCAGATTGCCTTGACTGAGACGTAATTGCGTAGATGGATGTCAAACGCAAGGAGAAGGGACGTGTGGAAAAAATAGAACAAGAAGGCAGGAGACTTCGGCGCGATGGCTGGGTCGCACAGCCTTGGATATCATAAGAATGCCAAAAGAAAATCTGTGTGGTGCGAAACGTGGCTCCCGTCAGGAACGACCTTCCGCTGACCCTCCTGCTCTGCTGCTCGTCCATCATCTGGGCGCTAATACTGACGAGAACGACGAGGGCAACGATGACTGCTTGCGGTACACATGGCCAAATACAGGCACTGTCACTGAGCGGCATGATGCTCCGTTTCTCTGAAATCTTTTGTTCCCTCCCTGATTCAACCACGAATGGAGGCCACGAGTTCACGCACCCTTCACCAAAGACTAGGCATCCCCCAGCACTTTCCTATCCCCGACGACGTTACTGAACGGCCGGTTAAGAGTGTGAGCCACCCTTAATAAGCGCTGGCAGTGGACCAATCCGTCATGGTTAATATAGGTTCTGGAACCAGCAGCAAACAAGCCCACAGATGCAGAGTTCTTTGGACAGAATAACCGTGGTGAAACTAGGCCGAACCCGTTTTACCTCAAGCAACACTTCTTCCGCGAAGGTCGACTAACCGAACAACAGGCGCTCTACATCCTAGAACAAACTACTGAGGTTCTGACACGGGAACCAAACCTAGTGCAGGTCAAAAGTCCTGTTACGAGTGAGTTCCTACGCTCTTCCTTTTGAACAATAGTCTCACCCCTCTCCAGTATGTGGGGATATACACGGACAATATGTACGTTTCACACATACACATCTGCATTATGTTCAACTGATCTGTGACATGCTCCAGTACGACCTTATGAAACTTTTTGAAGTGGGAGGGAGCGTTGAAGAGAACAACTACCTATTCCTTGGAGACTACGTTGATCGAGGGAGTTTTGGTATTGAGGTAATCCTTGCACACATGTACCATGCGGTAACACCATCTTTACCCTGCGCCCAGTGCCTATTGTATCTCTACAGCCTTAAGCTTTGGTACCCCAACCGATTTACACTATTACGAGGCAATCACGAGTGCCGACATCTCACGGAGTACTTCACCTTTAAACGCGAATGTGAACTTCTCACTCTTTTATCTCACGCGTAACTGACCACGTTTCAGGCCTTCATAAATATTCATCACGTGTATATGAAGCTTGCATCAAGTCTTTCTGTGCTTTACCCTTGACAGCCCTTGTCGACGGCCGATTTTTCTGCGTCCATGGTGGCATCTCACCAGAGCTTATCAAGCTTAGCGATCTGAATCGAGTACGTCTTCCGCTCCGATTCTCAAGATTTTCAAACCGATTTATCAACCCAGCTGGACCGCTTCCAAGAGCCAGGAAATCATGGACTTTTGTGTGACCTTTTATGGTCGGATCCAGTGGCGAACTATGGGCATGAGGAAGAGCCTTCCCAGCACGGACCTGGCATACCACCAAACAGCCTCTTCCTACATAACGCAACACGAGGTTGTTCCTTCTTCTTCACGTTCGTCCTTCCTCCTATATAACATCGTTTACTAACCAGGGTCTTTTCAGATATGCAGCGTCTTGTCAATTTCTCGAACGCAACGGCCTTCTTGGTATAATACGAGGACACGAAGCACAGGATGCAGGGTATGCTAGGCTTTCCTGACCGAACTTACTTATATCTACATCGCTGCTTTGTTAGATATACTATGCATCGCAAAACACCCACCAAGAAATTTCCCTCTGTCATCACTATATTTTCAGCCCCAAATTACCTCGATGTATACCATAATCGTGGCGCGGTCCTCAAATATGCCAACAAGAACATCACTATCCGTCAATTCAATTACAGCTCACACCCATATTGGCTTCCAAACTTTGTCGATGCATTCACATGGAGTCTGCCATTCGTTGGGGCCAAAAGTGAGTTTACTCTGCGTGCAATTATTTGGCAGTAGCTAATGTTTCCCGTTAGTTGCCGACATGTTGCTGGCTGTCCTCAGTGTATGCAGTCAAGAGGAGCTGACGGAGGATGGAAGTGATAGCGGCGACGAGAATACTGTGATGACGGAGTCTGGCTCATCCCCAGCAGAGATCCAGAGGCGGCGGCAGGAGATCAAGAACAAGATCATGGCCATCGGAAAGATGCAAAAGGTTTTCCAAATGCTACGGTAAGTCCGGTTCTCTTGCTTGAGACATAAAGAATCTGCGTTACGCCATCTCTTATAGGGAGGAATCCGAAAATGCAACCGAGCTCCAGGTTGATGGTGGTGCTGGATTGGCACCACCGCGCAATAACGTGGACGCCCTCGGAGTGCAGGGTAACAGAATTGGTCGCTCTGTCCGTAACTTCGATGACGCGTATGTGTTCTCCAACTGTGTACTTCTTCCTCTTACGATTTCTTACAGCCGGCGGATTGATATACAAAACGAGCGGCTGCCACAATTCGTTGTTGATCCAGCACCAACAATGTTCCCTGTTCCGAGCATGCGACGAGCAAGTGCGGATGCTGATGGAATGACAATGGAGTACTTGATCAAGAAGACACTAGAGGAGGACGCTGAGGACGACGGTGGTGTTGTGGAACTGATAGCAGATAGGATTGCTAGGGGGCGGAAGCCCACAGGACGGCCATCGGCTTTAAAGAGACATGGAACGGCTTGAAATACATCAGTATCCATATTTATATGTGCAGGCTTGCCCCTCACTTGTCCTGTTCCAAGTTCTCCCCATACGTATATTATGTTACTAATCTGAATCCTTACATGATCAAAGGTAGCATTCGGACATATGGTACTCAACCTCTACAGCTTTTGGGTTGGCTAGTGTTAGGTTACTTGGGGCCTAGTAGTGGTTCCCTGTTCTGGTCCCACGCCCAGCTGACTCAGTGTTCTGCAAGTGTTCTGCCTGTTCAGAACGGTCGAAGGCATTCCAGCCATGTTTACAACTCCTCGCTAAAAGTAAAGACAACTGTAAGAACTACTCCTCGCCGGCTAACAAACGGGCCGGCCAGTCGTAGTAATTAGTTAAGTATGTATCGGAAACATTTCGGGTATTGCAAGAACACTCCGAAGATATTCCAAAATGTATTACCCCGCAACACTGATGGCCCCAAAAACAGCTTCCAGAAAGGCACGAAAATAGCCCACACAAGTCGGACCGGTAGCACCACAACGTCTCAACGAGTACGACTAGGTACGAATATTAGCAAAATGCCCCTCGTGACCGTGAATCGCATCTAATGATCAGGACTTTGATCTATAGGGATAAAGAGGGGCTAGGAGGGGCTCAAGGGAGCTCAACTAGTGCATATAAAACGCGTCGGGAAATTTGCCATTGAAGCTCGAACATGAAGTACTTCTCCTCAGCTGCAGCGGCGTGGTTGCTGTTGGCAATTTTTGCCTCATTCGTGTCCGCTAGTTCAAGCTCAGGTGGTCTGCACCAGAAGCAGATAAAAAATCTTGTCACGTTTGGCGACAGCTATACCGACGTTATCATCACTGGCGACGCAGGTGTTGCGTGGCCTATCTACGCGGCGGGTTATGCTAAAGTATCACTCTACCCTTACGCACGTGCAGGCGCGTCCTGTTCCAACAATGTTACCTTCAGGCCCTGGCCTTCGGTTTTCGAAAGCCAACTCCCACTTTACTTGGAGGAAAAGCATAATGGGTCGCTAAAACTCAACCCCAAGGAGACTTTATACACGTTGTGGATCGGAACTAATGATATTGGGGCAGGCTCGCTCGTCTCTGGGAGTAATTCAGCTTCGATAGTCGATGTGGCTGGTTGCATGGTGAACTGGGTCAACGCCTTATATCAGAGCGGCGCAAGAAACTTCTTGTTTCAAAATGTAAGTTAGGTTCTTTCTTAGCAATATCCTTCTAATGATGGTGAATTGACATGGCAAAACCCCCAAGATGATCCCATTGGAAAAGACCCCGATTTACTCCCCAAATACCTACCCCGATCGTTACTGGTCAGGGGCGAGAAATTCGACCCAGTGGAGCGACTTTATCAGGCAGCTTGTTTTATCAGGCAACGCTCTGACGAAACTCATGTTGCAAGATCTGGCTTCGACTTTACATGATTCGAGAATAGGTGAGTATGGCAATCATTTGTAGAACACAGAAGTTGACAAGTCTGTTACAGCGATCTTTGACTCGCATGCACTGTTCACTGACATGTATGCCAATCCTGCAAGATATCTCAATGGCACAGCACCGCTGAACGTTACGGGAGCAATTTCTTCATGTGTCTTTGAAGTCGACGCGACAACTGGCGAGTGCACCACAGTCACAGACAAGGCTGCCCAGGATAGTTTCCTCTGGTTCGTGACGTTAGATATTGAGATGTCGTATTTGAACTGACCAGATTATAAACAGGTACGATGAACTACATCCCAGTGAGCAAGCGGACAGAATTGTTGCCAGAGAAATTGCTACCATCATCGAAGGTGGGAAGAACAAGTGGACGACGTGGTTGAACTAGACGACTGGTCTGGGGACCTAGCTGCCAAAAGTCTTGGGGAAATATATGACTCAGTGGAGTTTCTGGCCACATATACACACTTCAAGACACCAGTGATAATGTGACAAATAAAATAAGATAAATTGACAATTATACAATCTAAGGAGTCCACTGCAGATGGTGACAAAATTGATATCCTAGAAGTGCTGTGGTATAATACAATGCTATGCGTGCTAAATGCTGAAGTCCCAGTGTTAAATGCGAACAATGAGTAAATGAATAGAAAATAAATAGTGATAAAGATAATAGTGAAGTATTTTCGCGTCTTATATGAGGGTGGGGAAAATAAGGCCTAGATCCTCCTGTTGGAAGAACAAACCTGACGATGGCAAGTCGTTGAAGAAAGAGCTAATAGGTGAAGACGAAAAGGACGATGACGGTGATATTGGGGAAGGTGGGTAGGGAGACGAAGCTCGAGAGTCTGGTGGGTATGAGAAGTTTGACAAGCTGGGTGACAAGGACGAAGGAAAGAATAGTTCTGGTGACTGATGAGAAGAATCACCAAACATGAACTTGTTGTAGCTGAAGTGAGTGGTGTTGGTATTGTCAAGGGACGTTGGAAAGGTGTCTAGGACTGGTACGGCCGATGGCGTGTCAAAGAGCCACGGCATATTGATGTAGTCCATGAAGTCCAATGCCGTTTGCTGTAATTGAACGGCGGGAGACGAAAGCTGCGGAAAGAGGACGCTAATCTCATTGGCGTAGCAATAGAATGAACCGTCATCGGTCCGGAGTTGGGAGCAAGTGTCGAAGGCTGGGGAAAGGGCGCGAGGTTGTGGGGTCATAAAAAATTCTGAGTTGCGGGTAGGGCAGGCCTGCGATGAAGATTGTCTGGATTGGAACAGGCCCTTTTCCAATGGGTATGAGTATAAACCATCAAGGGATACATCAGGCGCTTCAGCAGAGCTATAAGGAGCCGAAGCCAAAGGCAGGACAGACACAATGTCTGAGGATTCCTCCGGCAAGCTTTGGGATGAGGAGCGGGAAGAGGCGGGTGAGGTGCTCTGGCGTTTGTAGGGTGCATAATGCCGAGATCGTTTGGTGGGAGTAGAACGCGCTTTCGAAGTGCCGTTTGGGACATATGCGTGGATCCTCTTTCTGTGGCGCGTTAAAGACCCAGGGTCACCAGTGCTAAACTCGCAGTCGGGGCAAGTATGAGGCTTCTGGCCAGTACTAATATTCCGGTTTAATGAAATGTCAAACGAAAGTCACCGAAGTGGTACACTCACTGTGTAGTCATATGAGTGGATAGGTTTGACTTCTGCAAGTTCTGATATTGACAATTCACGAATGGGCATTTATACATCCTAAGGTAAATGTCAGCAAGGCTTTACGTCCGGGATGGAGTACGACGTACATTGCTTCCTTATTAGCGAAGTGAAGCCTGTTGTGACGAGGCATGTCGGCTTTGTAGCGGATAACTGTACCGCAGACTTTGCATGGCTCATTGTTGATATCTTTCTGTAATATTGGTGTCAATAGTGATCGATATTATAGTATGATAGGAACTCACGGATGTCCTGTTAGGCATGATCGATCAATCAACAGAGTACGCTTCCGGAATGGCGGCGATGGATACTTTGGTAGAAGAGGAGGATGCCGGTGAGTGGGGAATCACCCGCCGTTGGCCCTCCTTTAAAGCAATCGTCCATCTCCTCCATGTCCTGCGTAGGACGATTGGTTTTCACCCACTTTTCAGAAAATTACTGTGTAAGGGAAGAAACAGAAACCAATCGACCCAGAGGGGTAAGTGGGAGGTCAAAGCACCTATGATGGGCCATGAAATTAGAAAATAAGGAAATAAGTCACGATTGGCCAAGACACACTTTCGAAAACTGCCTCTTAAGGGAATTTACGAGGACAAAAAGAGGCATTCCTTTCGATAGGCGTCATGGACAAGGACACAGCTAGCAACCGCTGTGAGTGTACAGGTCCTTTTGTCCAGATAAGGTAGAACAAGAAAGGCAACGCCGTCGCCACGTGTATTTCGGGTGGGTTGTGCGGATCGGCGCCATGCGCTTACATTGTCAAAGTTTTAATGTTATCCTGCGGTCGTGTTATCGAAGAATTCCTCCGTTGTAGGTTACAGTCAATTACAGTTTCAACTTACTGCTCTTGTGTTTACGTAATTGGCCCTTCCCTTTCTAGGCAAAGCTGAGGCGGGCTGAGCGACAGTGAGAAGTTTTCAAGTTACTAATTCCAATCTTAGTCTCACGGATGGCAGCTACTAAGAACCAAAGCCGTAATGCAGGTTTTAATAACAAGGTAATAGATACTTAATGGCCATTCTGCTTCGAAACTGACATTTCACCCACAGGTCAACTTCTGAAGGGCTGGCAGAACTAATATGCAGAACGATATAACATCTTCGCTGCATTATTTTTCTTACTGTCATCTCTGTCTATTAGCGACATTATGCGCAAAGCACTCTTCTCGTACAGGTATCCAAGCTTCGACCATCATAGAGTCTTTGACCCGCGGCCATCATCACAATCAATACTATCACGTCGCTGCCATTTCCCGTTGATCTTCGTAACCGAGAGAGCCTGTTCTGTGCCGCTACAACATTTCTCAACTCAAAGGTCAGAGAGCGCGCAATCAATTGGTGACTTGGATGTCACAGATCGTCTCTCAAAATACTGCCATCTTGGCTCCTCTCGCGGTCGACGCCGTTCCCCACAGTATTATTGAAAAGGCAAGATATGTCCATTTACAAGAATGCTACAAATGCATGAGGGACCGCCGGTGATACCTGGCTGGCTGATGATAGAGTAGTCTAGTCCTATGCCAACTTATGGTTCTGGAGCGCCTACTAATCAGAAAGAAAAGGCTTTCATTGGAGCTATCCAGTGTGCGTCCATGATGGTCTCAATTCACCCCTTTATAAGCCGACTGACTTCTATGTTTTTTCAGATGGACAACATAGTCATTGTAACAGATTATCTGCAGACGGATAGTCTACCGTCCGATAAGTCATCCACATGCTCAGGAAGAAAAGGAGCACAGGGCGTAATGTTCTCTTGATTCAAAAATACATCCCCAACGAAACCGTGCTCTCAATGCTTGCTCGTCTTAAAATTGCTGTCGCAAAGGACATTGAACGCGACGAAATGAGTTCCTTTCCCAAATACTCTAAGACAACCCTATCGCCGATAATGACTTCTTTATGGCAGACAAACTTGGGGTATGCTGACGTTATAGAAAAGGAGTTTTCAATGTCGCCAGAGTTGTGACCACCACAAGCATCAAGGATATGGGTTTCATACTTAGCGCCCTTGCTTTGGCGCAAACGAGTCAATAGCAACCGCTGTGTCTCACCAAGGAAAATTAACCATTTCTATAACCGACCACTTAATACATCTACTGAACGAAGGCCCCGAGAGCCTTGATTGGCGGGGAAAGCTCAGCTGAAACACACGCGTCTCGATCTTTGCAGTTTTTACACGCTCCGGAAGTTATCCCTACCACCGTTACTGAGAATGCACCTCAGCCCCGTTGCAATAGCCACAGAATTGGGATTGCGCAGTCATCATACTCTTGGAGCTCGTTATGCTAGCGCTGGAGTTAATGCCCGAACGGTGCGTTTTTCATTGTGTTCGCTATGTTGCATATTCGCTGACTATGATCACGCGAAGGGGACTACCTCAAGTATGTTCAAGGAGAACGTTGTTTAACTAATATAAATAATCCAAGAGATCTCGTGTACATCCTTTACAGTGTTGTAAGAAAGGAATCTTGACAGATCTGTTGGACGGGATAAACAATGGTCATGCTCCTCCACCTACCAAAACTACGGTTGCTCAGAATAGTCCTGCCAAGTCAGCAAACGGATCTTTGCTCTGCTGAATCTGAGTCGTTGTCGTTGTCCCCGCCGGTGATGCTCCTGCATTCGGTGGAGATGTCTGTACAGGTGGTCTTTGTGATAGCAGCGCAGGAGATGGGCCCAACGAGGACGGTCCCAACCCCATACCGCGACCCATAGTAACTGGGCCCGTGGCCACGTAGCCGTTACCACTAAAGTAGTTAGGTGCTACAGGTTGTGGATGGGTAGAAGGTGTTGTCGGTAGCATTATAGATGCAGGCGGCGTAGCAGTTAATGATGGTGGTGACATAGTGGATCGTGAAATGTTGGGTGCCCCACTGCCCATCAGCAAACCCATGCCATATCCATTGGGGTTGGGAGGATGGGGTGAGGGCGCAAACGGAGCTGTATGTCCAGAGGGCATCGAGGGCGCTGTAGAGGCTGAAAACAGGTCTCCCAGGTCGGCAATGCCCAGTCCTTGGGTGATGGGATTCGCTGCTGACGGTAAGCTGTCGTCAAAGTCGATAAGAGAGAGGCCACTCGTTGCACTCCCTGAAAGTTCTGGAGGGATTGGGTTTGATGATGCAATGTAGTCGCCCTTTTTGAAAGCCTCATAACGATTGAGAACAGTATTGATCTGGTCATTGATCTGGAGGAAGGTGTCTAGGATGGTTTTGAGAACAAGGATAGAAAGTACCTGACAAACAACTAACCCAATGATTCTGGATCATCAGTTTGTGCGTCGGAGATCCACTTCTGAAGTTTGGGGTGGGCAGATATAAGAATTGCGGATACTTGCTGTTGGAAGATGAGATAGGTGCACACAAGCATACACAATCAAGCTCATACATCGTAAGCATCGCCAGTTGCGAAGTGTTCGCCTCCCTCTGTATCGGCATTATCAAGCATCTCAATCAATAGAATAACCTTCTGCTCCAGCTTGTTGAGTTCAGTCAGCGCTTGGGTACGATAGTCAGGCTTTGCGTCCGGGTTTGCGCCAGCGAGTGATTTCATAAGTTCCTGAGCAGCAGCGAGATCTCGAGGTGTGCCCCGCCGTATCAACTCCTGTAACTTCGCTGACTGGGCTTCGCGATCCTCCTCCTCAAGCTCCTCCGCCGACTTCAGATTCTATAACACATGAGTCAACGTCAACACATGTTATACTATACTCACTGCAGCTGCATCCACAGATGCCTGATGACGATTGGCATCTCGGAATCGGTATCCTTTGAAGGTAAGAAGACGATGCATGTCCCGGATATTCCCCAGGTCCTCCCGCCATCTCGACTCAACGCAAATACCCTCTTTCCAGTCATTGATCAAGTTCAGAATGCGTGACATTACTGGACCAGGGAACGGAGGTGGGCGCTCGGGAAAGCGGCGAACCAGTTCGTTCAAGAATTCCTTTGTGGATACCTGCAGATGGAATGGATAACCGCATTGTTTAACGAGAGTATCAAGGAGTGCGAGGGCCAGGATAGCGATATGTGGGTTTCGATGGTTTGCCAGTCGTGCCGAGAGCATTGCCGCTTCTCGTGGACTGTAATGGTTAAGATATCGGTACAATCAGACGATTGCAGGACGTACTTGTTGGCTTTCTTCGTGTTGATGTATTCCCCCACTTCTAAGTGAATCGCATAATTCGGTTCTGGCAGAGATGGATCACAAGCCCGGGTGACGAGAACCTCGATGGGTGACGCCCGCAGCCAGTTCGAAGTTGTTGGACTTGTCAGCATCATTATTTTGAGTATGTTCTTTGGTAGTTTACAACCTTGAGGACAGAGCCTACCGATAATGAGTAGCTGTTGAGGATTGCAAAGGGAAATGAAGTTACCGCCTCGCGTGGCAGATCGTGGCAGAAGGCTAACTTGTCAATAAAGTCAAACGAATCACTTCCTCCGCAACACTCATCATCAACTACGCATCAACTATGCTAGCTGTGTACTGCGCATTCTACGGCGTCTTACGTCAAGCAGGATGCCTAAGATAATTCTTGTATTGGACGAAACTAGCAGGTGTACTTTCCGTCGGTCAAAGCTGTCCTGGTCAAAGCGACGTTCTTTGGCCCCAATGTGCCCAGCGCTTTGACTCTTTCGCGCGGCGCTCCACAATGGGCCAGGATATATAATAACACCACCCCGCTCGCCCAACTCATCGTGGCTAGTTGTTCAACATGTTATCTTCAGACACCGCCAAACGACTTCAATCGAACACAGGGTGCGCAGCCAATCCTTCATTCGGCCACTTGGTACATTTCAACCGATATCTCATAAGACTCCGTCGGCTTATCCACGTTCAGAGATATGTTTGTCCTGATCCCAACTGTTCACGAGAATTCGACAATGCCTCGAGTCTAACCCGTCACACCAAGATACATCGGCCAGATAAGAAACCGTGCGCATTTCTCTTTTCCGCTCCAACTGCTTTGACGAATGTCACAGTTTTCTAGGCTACAGTGTACATACGCCGATCTTGGATGTCAGTTTTCCGCATGCAATCTTCAACGCATGACCGATCATATGCATGCAGCACAGTACGTACATCAACCTTATTGCCTCCTAACATATCTATTGAGGATTTCCCAGTTTTGGGGAAAACCTATACAGATGTCGAGATGACCCAGAGAGCTGTATATTCAGCGCTGAGACAAAGCATGGGTTAGCTCACCACCGAAGAGAAGCTCATGGTTCTATCCGGAGGAAGTCACGATGCTGTGGTTTACATGCCGCGAGGCCACCAATCCCAGGTGTTGAAAGAGTAATGTTAAGATGTTGCTGTGACTTTGACTGTGTTCCAGTTACATCTGCCAGTACTCTGGCGCCATCTTCAGCATTCTATCCTCCTCCGATCAGAGCTATCCACGGCTGCTGTGTTGTGTTCCCAGGCGATTACGATAGCGATTACGATTCACTTTTTGATGAATGAATATAGAGCGATTTCAATCTTGGGATCCCCTTTACCTCTTTGATCCTGTCCTCCGTCCACAACGCACCGAAATATGCGCGCAAAACTATAAGCGACGTGGACGAAGAAGTCCCCTCAGAAGCGAGCTGGCAAATACTATGATCTCCACAAGGACTTGAATCTGCCCAAGTGGAGCGTGATTGTCAATACCTTGCAAATTGAATGCTTAGATAGACTTACGATACATTGGCAGAAACAACGAAGACTGCGGGGAGAAGGTGGCATGTTCAATAACTCAATTGAACAGTGTGAAAGGTGGATTGATTTGTAATGCTTGAATGGCTATTGAGTGGGCCACTTTGCTGGTCTCAGTACTAAAGTAGTTGGCGCCGAATAGGTGACGAGAATGCCGACGAGGGCCGCCCATGTTCTCACCCTGACCCAAAGCTACGACCCAAGGCAGGATTCTAGTGGATCCAAAATATTCCGCAGAAGCTTGCCCGAACATGTCAGGTTAGAGACAGGTCAATGTTGTTGGGTGGCGTTTCATGGTCATAACAAAAGTTTCGTTATCCATTTATTGGTGGCTTGATAGCTTTTTGTAGCGTTAAGAATATTACCGAAGCTATCATCATATCTGGCCATTGATAATGGAAATTGACATCCCGACTTCATATCTGCTGTGCTCGTCGGGGGGAGATGATTCCCAAGTTGAATCTGGCACAGATAAAAAAAAATCCACTTGAACCCAACTTATACCTCCTATTTGCGTTGTGTAATTGCCATCCCACCACGCACATTTTAATTGGGAGGAGTCACGAGCTGCCATCTCACGCGGGGCTTCGTCCTTCGCGCTGCCGAGGAGATGGCGCCAAATGAGAGGTGAAAGGTAAAAGGTAGAGAATGAACGTCACATTTTGATGTAAGGATAACCGTTCAGGCCAGTGGATAATCAAAAAAGAATGGTGAAGAGACATGCGTAACTTCCATGGTCGAACGAATCACTTGATCATTTCGGCAAGGATCCGGAAAAGGAGAAGAGGGGTTTTGAGTGGAAGCTGGAAAACATCGCGCGAAGAAGTCCCCGAAGTCGTGACGATAAAATAAATTTCAGATCACAAGGAGAGATGGTCATTGTAGTATAACTTCTGAGGAAGGAAGCCACAAATAACAAGAGGCCCATGGGGCGACAAAACGGGTAGTACATTCAATGAACTTTGACAGGCGACACAAGTGGAATGTACGGCCAGAAAATTTTCTAGGCTTTGGGGGTAGTGATCTCAGTCCTCGGTCTCGGTGCAACATCGTAAAGTCGGGTGCCTGTCGGTGTCGGATAGAGAAGTGCAATTTTTTCGGACGCTAGCAATTGAGACATTGCCTTACGCAGGAATAAACATTCGCGGCCGGCTCCACAATGGGTATGGCTTTGCTAGAATATTCCAATTGACAAGCTACCTGTTGAAACTCGTTAGGTCGCATCAGCTGTACAGTTGCGACGTTGATCCAGCAGCTGCTGACATCAGGCCGCCTGATAAAGCGCTTAGAGTCGGATAGACAAAGATCACACAGCCCAGTGTGCACAGTTCTGCTGGGCTGCTTGCTGAGCGATGACAGGGATACACTGAGCTGGGTTTGTCTGGGGAGAGAGGCTGACAGAGGAAGTCGGGATAAGGAGATGCACGGAGGACGGAAGGCAAAGCAGCCGAAAAAGGCAAGAGGAATTTATAGAAATTTTGACTGAGCCGGACATGTCACCGCCTTGACCAAATCTTTCACCGTCTCCTTGTCATGAACTTGTATTCAATCCTGTAATTCCTCTGTTCATATATACTCTTGTAACTGTGTATTTCCATTGTTCTATACCCTCTACCTCCCCCCCAGCCTCCCCAGTCTCTCCATGTCTCCTCTCAACGTGTGTCCTGATTCACACAATAATCTCGGTTTTTTTACTGACGCACAGCGATTCTCTAGCAAGACGATGCGGCGTCTAGCTTACTTTCACTCTCTATGGTGCCAGCCACTGCTGACCCAATACTTGTCGCGAACCCCTTACAGTCGACAAGAAGTGGGCTTACCCCTGGTGGACTGCCGGCGAGCTTGAGCAGTAGCGGCGGTGCTCAAAGCTCACCGCTCAGTACAAGCCTTGGTCCTGGAACACGACAGCATCGACGTTTGGCGTCCACTGGCAAGGCTAGGAGGAGACTGAGCGATGCTCGTGACGCTGCTAATCGGCCATCGTACGTGTCAACTTTTCCTGTATCCTCATTGCGTTTTCGTCTCCTGATGGCAACATCTTGCGAAATCTTTCGAACTTTTTACCCTTGATTCACCAAATATTGTTCGTGCATGATAATAATCGTCCGTCCCCTTGCTAGACCAGCGTTGCTTCAATCCTCAACTGCGACCGCGGCTCTCTCCCTCGCATCGTTATCACTATCGACTTCCCCTCCAGTGGGTTCCTTGCCCGAAGTCTCAGCTTCATTCACTATGGTCTCCCATACATTAAGTGGAGCACCTGGGTCTCAAGTCGGTCAACCCGCATCACTGCCTTTAAGCGACGGGAGCAATATTCCGCCCCCAACGGGCCCGACCCCCGACGGTTTTAAGTCTTCGCCATCCGCACCAGTACCCATTGGCACAGGGAAGAATAGGAAACGTGGTGTAGACCATAAATGCGAGAGCTGCTCCAAGGTCAGTACATATCACCGTGTCGAATCCATTCTCACAATATGGTTTTTTCTCAGATCTACCGTCACCCGTCCTGCTTGATCAAGCACCGCTGGGAGCACACCCCACATTGGCGAGAAGCATCGAAGTTTGTCCTCAGCAAGCACCAACAAGTTCAGCTTCTTGAGGTTAGCCCCGGGCATATTTTATAAATCTACACTAGACGTTTTAACCTTCGCCAACTTCAGGCTGCTGCCATTCTCTCACACCTATCTCCCTCAGGTCAATCTCTCCCTGATGATCGTTCCCTTTGGCCGTCTTTCCTCTCAGGTGGTTCGTTGCCGAAGGTCGAGACTACCAACCCACCCACAAACGGAAGCGGGACGCACCATGTATCTATTTCTGTCCCAGCGACTGGACCTTTCCATCGGGCTACCTCTAATGGACCACGTCTTCATGATTACTCCATACCAGCCTCGTCAACGGGGTCAGGGGGCATTACGCAGCTCCGGCCAGGTCTCATTGGTGTTCCTACTGGCCCGGGGACCATGGACGCTACACCTTCTATGCCTGTCCCTGTCCCTACCAACCATTCGTACAACGCTTCGAACTATCGGGGATACCGTGATGCGAATCCCGACTCTTGGACATCGTCAGCATTTGAGACCGACCACACTCCGTCTTCATTTGTCTCCAACGGCGGCGCATCATCGGGGCACTCCCTCGAAAGAGGCCATGGAGTTGAGGCTGGAGGGTGGTCTCTGCCTCGCTCGTCACTTCGGTCGGTATCCGCCTCATCACAATCACGATCCCGATCTGGCTCGGCTTCGGGAAGCCGCAGCGACGACGAGAGCGTCGACGTTGACGTTGACGTCGATGGCGACCTGGATGAGTACTCCACATCTAAATATCCTGGACGTTACGGGTACAAGGAACGAAAAGTACCCATGTGGAAGAGAGAAGAGGACGAGATGAGCATTGGCTTTAGTGTTCGTGAGGAAGACGAAAGTGACGAAATTGCTATAAATGGTGTTCCTCACAAAGAATCAGAGTGGGATGGTCTGGAGATGGAGATGGATATGGATTGATACCATGCTCTTCGTCACCGAGGGAGTGCTCTGCCTCAACATCCCCTTCGGTTTAACCGAGAAATCCGAATTTTCACATCAGCATTGCTCAATCTTTCTTCTCTGGTATTTTTCTCCTGTATCCCATTCCTCAAAGCCATATCCATTTCTTATTGTACCACTCCCACGAGGACCGTCGTCACTCAATACCTTCATTCCCCTATTTTATTCTGGTTCCTTTCCCAGGCGCTTTGTATCGGCCACTCACGAGTTTGTCCTTATTCCCCATTTATTCACGATGCGCACCTCTGCCATGACTGCCCACACTGCCTTTTTCATTTCTCCTTTTGTTACCATGTCATAGTACGACGCAAGGACGTTGTGAATATCAGTTGAACAAATGTATGTATGTATTACTATTCAATCGCTATATATCCTAAAAAATGTCTCTTCCTGTGAAAAATGTACATATAGGTATAATGGTATCCGAAGGCAATAGTAGCAATGCGTAGTAGGCAATTAGGTATGCATAACGTGAATAATGACATCAAAACGCAGTGTGGATATTAGTCGATGAGTAAAGTATGAGCGGCGAGGGTCAAGCGTCGGAAAGCGGCGGACACTAGTGTTCCGACCAGGAAGGCAACCAAGATCCTCCAGTCCAGTTGCCTCGCGGCCCCTGACAGTTTGGACTTCATCCCGACGCCTTCCAAGGAGCTCTTTCTGCCAATGGGTGCGGACCTGAATATTTCATCCGACACATGGGCAGAGATGACACCTGGCAAGCCATCCATGCTAGTGGTATTCCTTTCCTCCCACCAACGCTTCATACCTACCTGAACGCGCGGCGTCGTTGCGGACGAGAATCCCATGGTCAACTCAGCGTCTCGATCCGCAGCTTCCTTCTTCGCTGCCCATTCGAGAAGCTGAGTTCGGTGTGCTTTGAACTCGTAGAACGGCACTGAGTATCCACAGGTCTATGCGGTAATGACTGTTAGGTTTTAGTTTGTAGGATATATGTGAAGATATACGCACAGTGGCCACTTTGAACACGTCGAGAGTAATAACGGCACGGGACCCTGGCTGCCTGGTCCCTTCAGGTAGGAGGGAATTGTATTCTGGTGTGCCAAATTCATATACGGAACCTGGTGCGATTACCCGATCAATATTGTCTCTCACAGTGACTCCGTAGTGCGACTAACCTTTCCCATACATACGTACAATTCTGGGCGGCCCTTCAAATGCGTTCAGGAGGATCGTTAGACGTCCATTCTCCCTGATATGGGATATGGTCTCAACACCTTGTTAACAGTACGTTTAGTATTCGCTTCGGATACCAAGCAAGACGTAAGTCTTACCCGAACCCGACAGATCCTCGTACCAGACCCGTCGCGAGTTTTCAACATGAAATGTCCCTTCAACGCCTTTGGGTGAGACGTTGACGAAGCCGTCTGCCGTTAGGGGAGCCGACGCCACCCAAAACATCTGTTGTTTCAGAATCCATGCAACCAAGAAGTCAGGTAACTCGGTGAACATCTGCATCTTGTTAGAAACGCGTGCTGGTTGGGGTAGCGGGGCGGAGGGGAAGTATCTTTTATCTCGAGTCATACCGAGCGAGTCCTTTTCATAGTACACCATCTGGCGCCATTTCTCCATCGGAACAGAGCATGGCCTGAACAGACTGTCGGAAATGACGGCTCGCCACTAGCCAAATTCCGGCGGCTTGGTTCACCTGAGCCAGAATCACTCAGGGTTTGCGGCAATACGGATATGATGTTACCTAGCCAAGGTTTGATAATTCCTTGAAAGGCACAGAGGATCCAATGGACACAGCAGCTGACCCTGGGTGCCTGGACGCTCCATAGAACCCACCTCATGAACGCGTTGGTATAAACTTTCGCGAATTGCATGGAAAAGCCTTGAGGCGGATGGAGGCAGATGATGCAGTCGAAGGCTGACATTATCCCCGTAATCTCGGAATGAAGTTCGCTGGCGCGTGAACTCAGTACTCAGAACATGGTAACAATCATACTTGAAAACTGAATGTCCGATACCAATCGGATAGAGGAGGCTGAGTGGCGATAATCCCATGATAATGTGGTGTGTGGTTCATCCACGCCCCAAATCTGCACCTTGGTTTACCGGTTTGAAGAAGCCGCTTCATGCCGGCGGTATGTAAACGATCAAGGAACCGGCAGCCCATTTCGCTCGTAAATGTAACAAGTAAAAACTTAAGCTTCATCTTTCTCCAGCAATGTTCTTGTTCTATTCATTTGTCTTACGAGTCGACGATCTGAAAAAGCCATCCTACATATGGCTCAGGATATCTTACGTTGACGTCTCTAGTCATGGACCTCAGGGGGAATCGGACATGCTTTAGAAGGGGGCCGCCACTGAGAACTACTGACCTTTGGGGTTGGATGTGACGCAATTGTTGTTGGTCATTCACGATCTCTGGGATACAAGTCCTCGGGCTGCACCGAATGCCTAGTATGTGGATATAGCCTTACGATATCCAAGCTGCGCTCTCTGTCGAGATTGTTCAATGTGTAGTAATCTTTAAACTCGTAAAGTTGTCAGCTAACCGATGCTATCTTGATGAGCTTCCCTTTTCGCTTCAAGGTCACTTTTGGCAGGAACGATACCCAGTTGCCCAGTGCCATAACCTGAATACGGTATACATAACAACCCCACAATCCTTTGTTATCGGACAATTGCAATAGTACTCAGGCTGTGTGGTCTACTCAATTAGGTACATCATCCACGAGGCCACGCATAGTCATCGACAGTGATCACAGGATTTACGATCAAGCCCGTCTATGCCCGACTTAACCTGTTCAAGTGTGTGCGCACTATTCAACCGCACATGCTGTGGAGTGCTTATCGTTCACAGCCTGACCCTCTTTGCGCTTAGTACTGATTTGTTTTCCTATGGGGAAGGAGTCACCTTGAATAGCTTCCCCAAGACCTACCCCTAGAACCTGTTTTTCAACACAACCTTCATGTTTTCCAAGTTGAGCCGATTTAAAATTTTCGGTTTTCATTACTATTGGCGTTCATTTACATCAATTAACATCTCCTTCGATGTGAGGATCCATCCGAGAACATCACTTCCTACAGCGCCAGGGACTACATTTATAAACGCCTCCACACAGTGGGTTACCCTGCATGACGCCATCCGAAAAACTGAGAAGAAAAAACTGTTGGCCGAGGTTTTATAATCACCGCATGCTGCGCAGTGCTCGGCCATCTAGTGATCTAGTGACACGTCACGCCACAGATCTTAAAATCTTCCATGGCTGTCACTTGATCCAATCATCCTCCCCTCAATGATCCGTTCAAATTCCCCAACTTATTCACAGTCGGCTGATATTTTGAGAGCCGAGAAGGCTGCTACAGGTTCCCTATACAAATGGCAGGAGGTTGTATTAAATGCCATCGCCCATTGGACAATGGTTATTACATCTAATTTATTATTTTGTAGAAACATAAACAAACAAATAGATAATTTAGATATCGGTCATCTCAAAAATTCTTTTGATCAGGTTACAATTTACACTGCTATGCTTGGGCAGTGTACATGCAAACATCCCAAGTATTTCTCACCTGCCCATCCTTAAGAACTCTGATCACCGTGAAAAGAAGTCTTGTTCATCTCAACCTGCCTCCAAAGGCAAATAAATATACGAGAGATCGAAAGGGTGATTCCCAGCCTGCATTTTATCCATTTTATATGTAATTACTTGGCTTCATTAGCTGTGAAGCTTGTGAAGACCGATTCACTGAAGGGCTTCATTCAAGATCCAATTATCTGTTACTGTCGTTGTTTCCAATAAGGTACGAGCCCTCCAAGGGCCACACCTAGTATCCCTATTTCCTCGCAGCTCAGCTATGCCCAACTTATTCTCTCCTACGCCATCAACTAATTCACAAGTGTCTCACCTGTTCCGAGTCCCCATCGATTATCCCTGAAGCCGGTTTCCTATGAAACGAACATGTCCTACCTCCATTGCGCATGCAACTGAACTTACGGGTGAACTTACTACTCACATCACTGCATGTATTGTGACCCTCTGCGTGAATTCTTTTAATTTATACCTCAGAAGTTTCGAGGGTTAAGCCAGGTAATGTTAAGTATCTCATTTTCTGGTTAAACTCCTGGTGGAGCTGTGTTAATGAGACTTACGAAATGTAGCAGGTACTTGTAAATTTACGTGGTGGATTGGTGGATATGTACTGTTCCATGCTGCTTATCTATCACTATCATATACTGTATGTACATGGCCGGACATGGACCAGTGTATGGGCACGATCAATTACCGTCGTCATGACCTCTCTGGTCCTCAAGCCTCAAGGGTCTGACACAATCACCGTACTGTACGAAGCGACGTCAACAACAAGCACGTCAATCTAATCTACATAAATCCGATTGGATACTGGAAAAGTCAAGGGTTCTATGCCATTCAAATTACTATTCAGCACCTCAACATCAAGTGCTGCACACGAAAGATGGATGGGGTCATGGGGTTGGGGAGTGCTGACAATGGGGTATTAAACTAGTACAGCCTTGACACACATTAGAGAAAGTAGGTGATAAAAAAGTACATGTGATATAGGGGTATGGGGACTGGGTATAGAATCGTGGCGCCTCGTAAGTATGTTGGTCCGATGATTAAAGATAAGAGTACAATGTAAAAAAAAGGTGACCCTATTTTAGTGAGCGTATCACTGGTGTTGGGCTTGAAGAATACCGCGCTTGTCACAGCGAGGCAGTGTCTCCTTCGCCAGGCTGACACCAGACGTGGCAGATATAATCGTCCTTGTCACGGAAGAAAACTGAGGCGAGGAGAGCAGGATGTCAAGCTCAGCCCATCGATCATCAACCTTTGGACCCTGTCGAACAGAATAGAATGATAATTCCACCTCACTGAATGATAAAGAGTCGATTTGTGAGAGTAAGATATGGGCAAGACGCAAATCGCTGTTGTCACAGTCAATAAGAAGTTTGAGGGATTGGAGGCCAATGTTAAACGACAGGTCAACGTAATCGGATAATGAATCTATAGCAGAGAAATCAGTTGGCGTGATAGTTAGAAATATAAAATATTGTACCATATATCGAACGATTAGGCAATAGTGTTAGATTTGTTAACGCGGGACCAAGTTCTCGAAGGTACCGGCTCACTGATGGTAGTTCGAAGGTGTCTAGCCCATACAGGGTGAGTTTCCAGATGGGAGCCATCCGCGGTTGCAGTAAGAACCACTGTAGTACATGTGACATCTCACATCGAAGATGAAGTTCGCGTAGATGGAGGGATGGGGAGACTTCAGTGGCAGTCACGGTAGTGGGTTCTGGCCAGTCAGCCTCCAATGATAGGAATTCCAGAACTGGGAAGGAGCATATGAGCTCCTGCACCCTCGCGAAATCTGTGAATTCACACTCGGCAAGATTCAGCTTGACGAGACGATGAAAAGAGCAAAGCGCGCAAAGAGTGGCCTGCGAAATAGTGGTGTCACAAGAGGAGGTGAGAGATATCGAAGTGATAAATGGCAATGAGGTGAGGTTTGCGAATAGATCTTCCACCCATCGGCCACCTTCGCAATTATCTTTGGCGTCAACGTGTTGAATGAATGGATTTATCGCTGATGCCGTGGAGTTGATAAGGCGAACGAAGGAGGGCGCATTCTTTGCATTTAAGTTGATGTTTGAGAAGAGATGATGACGCGCAGCAGGAAACCAAGCCTTGCACACCGAACTGCAGGTTGCGAGAAGCTCTCGGTCTGAATGAGTGTGATCAATTATCGAATCGATAAGCTCGGGAGGCAATGCGTGAAATGTTGTCATATGAAGGCGAGGAGGAGTTGACTAGAATAATGTGTATGAAACTAGTGGTAACACAGTGGTCAGGTTACAGGATGTGTTTGGACTTGTTGCTCAAATAGCTTTTAACAGCTTATCATTTAAATGATCTTCGATCAAAGAAACCTTTGATGGTGGCTCCAGTCCTCCTTCGACTCATGACGGCAGTAACGCCTGTCACCTTTTGGCTGTGCGTACAAAACACTATGTACGTATCCACAGAATCGTGACTTGCTTTGCAAGCATTAACCACCTGATAGTTCCCGCTTCCGAGTCCTATCTCTTCATGTGGTGGATTCTCGAGTCAACTGGCAACTGGAACATGAATGAATATCCGAGATGCTCCCTCAAAACACACCGAGAATTGTACCAATGGCATAGCTGTATTTATTAGATGTTATTTACCATCAGAATAAGCGACGAAGGCAACAGAGCAATCAGGCACAAGCCGTTCTTGTCCAAACCATGTATGGAACAACATGTCCAGAAATACGGTCGAACAAAAATATGAGTGTGCCTGGAGATACGATGAAGTATGTCTTTTTGTGACACAGAGTTGTTGTTTTCATTGGTGCATGAATGACATGACAATCCCAGGGACATACTAATAGACAATATTTAGAGTAGGCTGCGTAAATTATGTCAGAATGTTTTAAACGATAGATCTCTTACATAAAATCCATTATATGAATAGCATGGATAATGGCTTGAAGAATGTCAAGACTTTAGGTGGCGTTCCTGACTTTTATGAGTCAGATGGCGGCTGAGAGCAGTTGAGGGTAGGTACCTCATCCGAGAAAAGGTATCGCCGAATAAATCATATTGCTCAATTTGCACGCCGGGATCCGCCTACAGTATCCCCATAGTATATAGCTCCAACGACGGAGTAGCTGACCCCAAACAGGATAATGAACGGTAAACGATTTAAGATAAGATCTACCTTGATATACTGTGTCAAGGTAAACGGCGGCCGTTTTCTTTAAAGGCCCGCGCCCAAGGTCACGTCGAGCGCTTAAGCGAGAGTAGCACTCATGTCGCCTTCAATAATGGGCATGCTGAGTGTTTACCAGAAGTTAATATTTGTAGAGGGTCACAGACCCAGTGGGTGGGTAGGTTGCTAAACCATGTCTTGCTAGTATCGTCGGGAAAAGATGTTTGAAGCCAGGTATGAGAGTACTCACCTAAACAATACGACCAACGTGAACTTAAACGTGAATGCTGCTACTGCCTCCAGTATCTCAGCATTATAATTGTTGCCATCTGGCTCCAATATAAGTGACATGCCTATTCAAACCAAAAAGCAATCAACTCTGAGAACCTCGGCCTTGATCGGTATAATTTATCCTGTGAGGGTGAGGGCGCCCAATTTGAATAGGGTCGGAGTTTATTGCAAGGGTTACGTTCGAGTACGACCAGGTCTTCTGTAGGAGGTTCTTGTATTTCTTCTTTTTAGAGTTAGGTGCTCGCGGGTCCAAGTGCGGTGGGTTTTCACCAGGCCATCTCCAAGAGCCTATCGATGAAAGAGTACGCACATACTGGAATCGAGTCACTTTGTGATGGCTTGCGTTAGATCAATGACATTTATGTTGTTTCCAAGATCAATTAGGAGTCGAAAACCAGTGTAGGTTGCCGTGGTGAACCGATTACCCCAGTATGTCAGTGGCAAGGATACCCAAGGAGCGCATTAACGACAATTTATCTCACCGAGAATTGGCATAACATTGACTGTGATAGACTAGAGGAAGTAATATTCCGACCTATGAGTTATTATCATGTTACCCATGAGTCACTGTATTCGGGCTGAAGTACGGCATGGATTTAAGCATTGCACTGGTAGATATGTACAGATTTCACAACACCGAAGGAGAAGCATCATTTGTCCTTTTTGGATTTTCCATTGCTGGAGACTTTCGCTGCAACATTAATGGATCGTACTAGGTCATTCCCAAGTTGCGCAATAATGAATGTAGGAATGACAATCCATAATCTACCGAAGCAATTGTAAGCGAAAAGAAAGAAACAACGTGGTTATCTACACACCCATTCGGTAGGATCCAGTACACAGCCAAGTTAAACGCTGAATTATGCCCGATACCATCAAAACCACTGTAATATTCCTGGGCCCAGTACAAGACTGTCTTGGCCACAGTCATGGAAGCAGACACCAGACCAATGAGAGACGCCGATGGCCAAGCAACGATATGCGCGTAGTAGAGATAGGTGATGTTGAGGAGGGTTTCAATAACATTGAGGAGAGCTGATGGATATTTAAATTAGGTAGTTGATATAGACGCGAAAATGGTGTACATTGAGCATTGGTGAACCCATTGCCAGAAAGGAGGGCGGGTAACCCGTACATCTGACGGAATTAGTCGTTATAAGCACTGGAACCGACGCGGAGTAAGGTGTGGCCAAGTTACAAGATCAATCTGCCATAACACAAGTCAGAACAAGAACCGGAATTGTACAGGTGGGTCACAACGCACGTCCTGGTAAAGTGAATAAGGCTTCCACAACCAATGTAGGTCACCACCCTGCCACCAATCGACAATTTACAAATCAACTCCCCTAGTTCTAGACATCTAGACTCACTCTCATCGAACGAGGGCTACAAGATACAGGAAATCAGAACTGGTGCAACTGATAATACATTGGCACTAACCGCATGAAGCAATATCCAGCGTCCCATAAGATTATGGGGACGGTGAGTAGAAACCAGAGGGAGATCCAAGTGTGAGTTTTAACCGCCATGGTGGTTTCAAAGAGAGTGCTGCTTGTTTGACGTGGGAGGCAAGGCAACAAATGAACACGGCCCCACTTACGCCGACTACATACATGACATTGACTTGATCCACCTCGAAACGTTCCTTTAGGCCTTGGGCCTTATCGGCTACGCTTTGACCGAAACCAAGCACATACTAGTCCATGTTGCCGTGGCCGCAAACATGCAAGTAGGTCTGATCAAGTAGGTTATTAGTTATAAATTATGAGTTTAATACTCTGCGGTTTGGACGAGTCGTCCATACCTTTGAAAAGCAGGCCGACCATAAGGGTAACTGACTGGGAATTCAGGTAAAACCAGTTACCACCCAGCCCAGAAGAGGTTATATGGCGAGTACTTCGCCTCAACCATTTACCTATCACATCGTGATCATTGCTCCTTTCCTAATGGCTATAAAGTCTCAATTTCACACTAAGATATAGAGTACGGTAGAGCAGTCAGGCCACAATACGCTTGAGTTGGGATCACTAAGCTTCAGAAGTAGGTTTGTCAGACATTTTTTCTGGATTGAATAACTTTTGACACCTCCGATATTCATGACAGCTTTTCTGAGAATAGGCAGCTTTGGGTAAATGATTCATGTTATGCTGAATCAGTGCTCAAGCGCTCAAGCTCAAGCTTCAAGCCTCAGGTCGGCTCGCTCAATCTTTCCGCGGCTCGATCATGATCCCGCCACTTTAATCTTGTAACTTTATAGTAGGCGGATCATCGTGGATCATCACGAACCATTCAAAAATCACTCACCGAGTCGCTCATACCTCGAATGTTAGCATAAATGGTAACCACATACCTAGTGCGCTTAGATGGTCGTCTCGGGGACTGTCCTTTCTAATGTCATTATCAACAGATTTCGGAATCTGAAACTAAGTCCTGTCGGCGTGGGACCAGTTCATTTCGTAAGTGCCATTACCTCCGTCACAATAGGGTCCGTCTTCCGCCGCTGTTAAGGGTGGCCTATCTCAAACATGACGGTGGGCCACTGAACCTATTTATTTTTCACCTTTTAGCGGCTTGAATTGAATAGCCCGTCTGTTTGCTTCCCCGTAGAGTGTGGGGTTCTTGGTGTAGTCCGGTTACTGCGGGGCAGTTGCAACAGCATATTTAGTGCTATTCAGTCGTTCAATCGTTCTGATTCATTCAAGCCTAGAGCCCAAACCTCAGATTATATGAGTGTCAGACGTAATATCGCACCTGCGGATCGAGGCAACAGGGCCCGTCTCGCGGGTCCCCAAAAACATTGAGGTCAACAAAGGCCAATGATTTGTGTCATTACAAGAATTGACAATGACCCTGGACCCCTGGTACCAGTACGGGCTTGGCAGAATACTACAGGAACAATTATGCTTAGGAACAGGGGTTCATGAGAGATTTACGGACGTTACTGCTTTAGGCTGATCTTGGTAAGGGCTAATATTATAAAAAGACTCCGACCCAGAATAACATTGTCAAGCGCCCTCTCCATCCATCCTTACATATAAAATGCGTATTACAAGCTTGCTTTTAATTGCATCGTCTGTCTTTACTCTTACGGCCGCATCGCCCTCTGTGAGTCTTCATTTAGTGTATCTCGCGCACACACCAGCTGACTAAACTTCCTCATTAGAACCATCATGGTGTAGCTGCCCGTCATGCTGAGGAGGCTCACGAAGTTGCGGCTGTGCGTGTTAGGATGTCCCTAAAATTTATCAGCTCGTACTAAAATTATTCCCTTGTCATTCAGAGAGCACCTGTATCTCCTCGCGCAGCTGAGGCTGCAAATTCTCCAGGATGGAAACGTGAACCAGAACCCCAGCGTGGTTCTCCAGGTTGGAAGCGTGAACCAGAACCACAACGTGGTTCCCCAGGTTGGAAGCGTGAACCAGATCCCCAACGTGGTTCTCCAGGTTGGAAACGTGAGCCAGGACCTCAACGTGGTTCTCCAGGTTGGAGACGCTCCCAGAGAAGTGGTGAATATGCGTAATCATATGGTCTGTCACATCGGTGATAGATGTAATGATTGCGGGGTTAGTTGTTATAGGTGCTGTGGAGGCGATTACTGGGCTTTCACTGATGGCAGTATTGAAGGACATCTATCATTATTCATCAGATATTTTATTCCTCTCATTTATGAATGCGCAGATGTATTGTGATCATTATTTGCGTGGGTTTTTGTCCTAACTTTATAGCCGCAAACTTAATGGTCGATAGCGGATGACTTTTTTGGTCAAACGATTGACCTATTTGAAAAACTTTGTACGCTACTTCGAAATTGTCAGGCGGAACAAGTGGTCTCCCGACATTATCCTTGTCAACGTATTGCGTTACACAATAGGAGCTGGTACCAGATCTGTAGAAGTGGAGGTCGCTGGGCTGCTTGAGATCAGGGCGGAATATCTCGACTTTTAGGTTCTACTGTGGACCAACCGCACCGCAGCGACTTGAGCTCTCATCAGGAGCCTGACCAGAAAACAAGAATTGGTCCATGCCGATTCGTGCCTTACGCGTCTCAGTGCTATTGCTCCTCACCTGTGTGTGCGGCCAGTGAATAATCGCAGAGCGACTTATATTTTTACCTTCGGGATGTTTGCCGACCATCCCGGACCTTTTGTTCAACGGTTCGACAACAACGATATTCAAATTCTCGCAAGTCCGTGGGTGATGTTCCTATTGGTGTTGTCAAGGTGTTATTTGATACATCAATTCTGACCGAATGGTGTGCTTAGAGAGGCGGGACAGGCAGGTAGGCAGGGGACTGCGAGAATTGCGTGAGGGTAACTGCAGAAGTCGGACGTCCGCGGTAGAACTTGGACTGAACCGTAGAAAACGATTGTTTGCTGCTTCTACGATTTTTATTATTCCTCGACCGTGTACACGATTGGTCGGGGTGTATAACACATGATACAATGTGTTTATTGGATGCGTTTATTGTCGTAAGAGGCACCCCAGAGCAGCCTTTGTCTACTGATTTTCAGGTAACGTCAAAGCAGAACTATGAAGAAACGGAAACCGTAGAACTGAAACCTGCTGAAACGTGTTGCTATCATTCGCGCATGATGATGATGGAAGAAACTGTGATTTTAGTAATCTTTAGTAATGAAGTGGCACTGTGAAGGGATGAATGAAGGACGCTCTGCACCACTACCATCCTTGCAGCGGCTTTGTCTCATGGCCCTACAAATACTAGTACCGGCGACAACCAAGTGAGTCTGATATTGCTGAGGATCATAGGATGGTCGACGGTAGGCGCGGCTCCCTTGGCGACTACCACCATCAATCCTATCAGACTTCGCCGATCTCAGCGAAATTCTTTGGAAACTTGACTCTCCTTGAGATGCAGTGTCGTCTCCCTTGGCGAGTCTGAAACCCTGCGAGATTATATTGTTCGACCCTCACAAGTGGAATCTAACCGGGTCTATCTCCACTGTTTTATTACAAATTCTCAGGCATAAACCCAACTTGAAGAGCGAGGCTTTTCAGCCTGGAGGACGCACCACTCTGATTCGGGACAGGCGACAGCAATCAATACCTCGAAATGTCGCATAACGGTTACCCCAATCTACTACCACCTCTGACAGTACGTTGTGGCCGAATTTGTGACCCGAGTGAACTCCTTTTTGAAGTTACTTCTCAGTTAGTAGAAACCCACGTGTCCCATAGAGGTTTTCGAGTGCCCGACCCGTTAGTTCTCCACTCTCTTCTATCGACGTGACTCAGCTCATCCTCCACTCATCGCATGCATCAAAAGGTTCGCGCCTAGGCAGCGCCCAGGAGCCTCGTTTGTACATGCTGTGTTGGCAACGGCCCTGTTTCGTTGCTGGCATATCCTCCTGTTCTTCGCCGCATGGTCAACCCTCATCTCAGTTCTCAACCACCAAGGCCATGGCCTATTCATGCAGCCCACGCTTCTCACAGTGTATGTCCCACCCCTTCATTTTCCTATATATTCGATTAAGTCTTCTTTCAGTGTTGGTACTGTGCTGGGTTTTGTGATATCGTACAGGACCACCTCGTCGTTCGAGCGGTATAATGAGGGCAGAAGGTTATGGTCACAGGTGATCTTAGCGAGTCGAACCTTTGCGCGGACGACATGGTTCCATGTACCAGGTATGTATGCACATGCTGCGCCCAGATATCTAATACCTTTGGAAATTTTCAGATCAAGCCACTACAGAAAAGCAAACTGCAGAGGAGATGGCGGCGCGCTCTCTGGTCGAGAAAAAATCTGTCATCAACCTTCTCGAGGCGTACGCCGTCTCACTTAAACATTATCTTCGAGGAGAAGACGGTATCTACTATCAGTATGTCCATTCCTCCCATGCAGCACGCCATCACCTTAATATCAAACGGTGTAGGGACCTGTACTACCTCGTAAAGTTCCTGCCTGCCTATGCCCTACCTCCCGGCATTCCTTCAACAATAGACAGTAAACCGCACCAGCGTCCCGAGCACACCAGCAGTCCCAGAGAAGATGTGGCCTCCCCAGCAGCTAGCTCCTTCCTCTACCAAAGAAGCTATTCTTCCGCACCTGAGCTCCTACCTCCACCAGCCACGTCCCCTTCAAAAAAGACCTCCTTTCTCGCTCAGACTTCCCCGCGCGCTCACGCTCACGCTCCCCCCAGTGCTCGTGAAAAGACCGTCCTTCACCGGACAGATGAGGGCTTCTTACTCCCTGCCCGCGATCCCCCGAGGTACCATATCTTCGACCTATTTCCATTTTCACTTCTTGTGAAGTGGCTTACAAGGCGTGGGCGCGAGCTGAAGGGGAAGAAAGCTGCAAAAGTTAGAGCTAAAATGCGCCAGAATGCAGTGTCCCATAATCTGCCCCTGGAGGTCTCGCTGTACCTCGTGCGTAGCTAAACCACTCCGTTAGGTTACGTATGCTAACGATATTATTATTATAATATCTAGAGTTCGTATATAGCAGGCTTGCAAAACCGCAAGCAGGCGGATGTACCCACGATCAGTTAGTCCAGATTTACAATCCGGCGGATGTGGCAATTGATACTGTCACTTTCTAGACAGCCTCCTAACGTCACTCAATCTGCTCGTGGACGCTCTAACTGGTCTAGAACGCATCCTCACTACTCCCATTCCTTTTTCGTAAGTATTGTTGGTTTCAATTTTAGCTGTGACTTCGGTCGTTGATTACCATCATGCAAAGATACTCGGTTCATCTCTGGGTTGTCACTCTCATCTACTGTTTTTTCTTGGTATCGTGCTTGTCTTTCTATGACAGTCGCTTCTTTTCTGACCACTATTCACAGCCCTTTCAAATTTGGAGTACCTTGAAGTGGTTGACGATTCCTGGCACTATTATTATTGTTAGTTATATCGTGCTTGTATCCGCGTTTTACTCTTCTCATCGAGCCCGTCCCCAGTCCTTCATGTTCTTTGGGTTCCTTGTCGCAGGGGAAGAAATTGAGAGTTAGTCCTTTCCAAGACCTTTGTTATCTCAGCCAATGATGAGACCGTATGCACCAGATCCATTCGGTTATGACAAGAACGATCTAGTATGTTGGACTTTATTGTCATACCCTCGTGCGCTGATGATGATGTTAGAACCTGGACCACTTCACGAACAACATTATTCGCAACGAGCTTAGGGCAATCACCTCAGCACCAGCACCAGATCCCGCTCGTTGGGCATTCTCAGCCGAGAACGACCTTCTCTTTTCCAGTACTACTGATGGAGAGCGCGTTTCCCCACTCCAATGGATGCAAAGAGGTCCCGTCGCAATGCAAAAGGCCATGGCCATCGTTTAAGGATAATAAGTCTGCGCTTTCGTTCCTTTCATGATTCATTCCCTATTACCTATTACCTCATATGCATGGCTCACACCACATCTTTCATATACACATACAATATACATGTCGCACCACAAGAAATTTTTGTTTCCGGTTTTACGATTGCGCTGTTCCTGCTATTTTTTGCTCAGATGAATCATTATTATTCTCTGTGTTGACCAGGATCTTTGCGATCTCTTGGGTTGTCCAAATATCAACATTGGGTACATGTATGAGTGACTGAGGAACATTTGCAGAAAGAGATTGTACAGTTCACAGATGTAGATAAGATAACGGGGTTAACTACCTGAGGTCCTGACTCCTGGTATACAAGTTTTTACTAAGAGTTAGGACGTGACTCGGTCGAAAAAAAATCAAATTAATTACCATCCGAATGCGACTTGGCTTCTGCCACATCAGACCAATCTTCCCTTATCACCCCAAAATCTCTCCAATCTACAGTCGCAAATTTTCATCAAGCCCCATGGCTGCTTCTCGGGTCAACAAAATTGCTCATCCGTTCGACAAAACACGGTTTGAGGCCCTGCTAAATCGCCGATTCTTCTACGCACCAGCATTCGAGATCTACGGTGGTTTGTACCATGTATTTCCCCAGGATCATTGTTCAATCGCCACTCACGAGTCCATAATTACATCCAGGTGTCGCTGGTCTGTACGATTACGGTCCACCGGGGTCATCGCTGCAAACGAACATCATCTCAGAATGGCGAAAACACTTCATTATTGAGGAACACATGCTTGAGCTTGATACGACGATCATGACGCCTGCTCCGGTATTTGAAACCTCAGGCCATGTCGCGCGCTTTGCCGACTGGATGGTCAAAGACACCAAGACTGGAGATGTTCTCCGCGCGGACCATCTCGTTGGTGGTGTGCTTGAAGCTCGGCTTGCCGGTGACAAAGAAGCGAGAGGTTTGGCAGCAGCACCACCTACAGCGGATGACAAGAAGAAGAAGAAGAAAGCTACCAAGTCTGCAGCAATCAAGTTGGAGGATAATGTTGTGAAGGAGTACGAGAGTACTCTGGCTCAGGTATCTACCTCCTTGACGCCAAGTTGAACCTGTCTGATTCAACGATACATAGCTCGACAACTACACTGGTCCAGAATTAGGCGCACTTTGCCGAAAGTACAATATTCGCAACCCAGACACGGATAACGAAGTTGGTGAACCCCAGCAATTCAATCTCATGTTCGCCAGCAGTATCGGGCCAACAGGCCAACACCCAGGGTATGTTGTGATTGAGTTATATTATCTAATATCCTCATTTTCGGTATCTAGGTATCTCCGTCCTGAGACTGCGCAAGGGCATTTCCTAAACTTCTCGCGCCTTCTCGAATTCAATAATGGTCGTGTCCCATTTGCATCCGCACAAATCGGGCGTTCATTCCGCAACGAAATCTCTCCACGCGCAGGTCTACTACGCGTACGTGAATTCACACTAGCCGAGATCGAGCACTACGTCGACCCCAACGATAAATTGCATGAACGCTTTCACGAAATACGCTCGCAGGTCCTCACCCTACTTGATCGTAATGTGCAGGAATCCGGCAGCAGCCAAACGGTCCAGATGACCGTCGGGGAGGCAGTTGACTCTGGTGTCATCGCAAACGAGACACTGGGGTACTTCGTTGCGCGGATATATCAATTCCTCGTGAAAATTGGGATTGACTCGACAAGGCTGAGGTTCAGGCAGCATATGGCGAACGAGATGGCGCATTATGCGACGGACTGTTGGGATGCAGAAATTCATAATTCTACAGGTTGGACAGAATGTGTGGGCTGTGCTGACCGTGCAGCATATGATTTGACTGTCCATTCGGAGAGAACTGGCCATCCACTCGTTGTGCGCCAGGCGTTGAAGGAGCCTATCGTTACGGAGAAGGAGGTTGCAGAGTGGAACAAAAAGGCTTTGGGTAAGACATTCAAGGGTGAAGCTGGGGTTCTCCAAAAACTCGTTGAAGAGCTCCCGGAGTCTGAGTTGTTGAGGCTGAAGAGCGAACTCACTCAAGGGTTAGCCATCCCTGAATATGGGTATCAATGCACTTATGAGTAACTTCCTATCTCTGCAGTTCGGCGGTCGTCGCAACAGTAGACGGCAAGGAGTTCCAACTGACACCTGAACTCGTTACCATTGAGCGCAAAGTGTTCAAACAGTCCAGTTCGCCCTAGTTTTTTTAAATGCATGTTTCTCATTATCTGATCCCCCTCTTAGTCCGTGAATACACCCCCAACGTGATAGAGCCTTCCTTTGGTCTTGGTCGCATTCTATATACCCTTTTGGAGCACAGTTTCTGGGCCCGGGAACAAGATGTCGAGCGTGGTGTAAGTCTTACATTTCATCATAGTTCTCAATGTTTATCCTTACGCTTGCCTCTGACTTCAGGTTCTGTCCCTCCCTTCGGTGGTTGCTCCAACCAAAGTGCTCATTGTGCCATTAAGTGCTAGGGAAGAATTCTCCCCCATTGTCCAGGAAGTTTGTAAGTACCGACCCTCGAGAGTGCGTCACCACTGAGTTAAACTATCTATCCAAGCCTCGAAGTTGCGCAAAGCGGGCGTCTTCTCGCGTGTTGACGATTCCAATACGTCCATTGGGAAGAGATATGCACGGAACGACGAGCTAGGGACACCCTTTGGTATCACAGTCGACTTTGCCTCCGTGCAGAACCGCACGATGACTCTCCGGTGCATATTATTATTTCATAGCTGTGTTATTGTGCTGACTTTACGTCTCTAATGTAGGGAGCGTGACACGACAGACCAACGTATCGGTTCTGTTGACGAAGTCATTGAGGTCGTATCAGACTTAGTGTTTGGTAACATTGATTGGGCCCAAGCTTGTGAACGGCTACCAGCGTACGATGGCGTGCAGGCCCTAGAGTAGTTAAGTTCAGCCCGGATCGAAAGAAAAGTCAGGCGTCATCTCTGCAAACTCAACTAATATTTCTAACATCGTAACATTCACGGAGTCCATGAGCCCTTAAGTATATCAGCCCAACCCATTCCCTTTCTTCCTTTTGGCGCAGTATCAATAGCGACTTGCTGTATGGCTTCCGAATGGAAGGTGGAATCCTCTTGTACCAGGGTTTGTAAGTAATTTTGTATATTGCAAAACGTTGAGTGAGATCGTCCCCCCATATTAGGATGCTGTGAAAAAGGTCGCAGCGCAGGGGATCGACTAATCTCTGTTTGGTTTATGAGTCTTCGCTGTGGGAACTATGAGTTCTGATTGTTACAATCAACTCCTGATGTGTTCCCAGCCAAGCACCCCAGATTTCAAAGATGACCAGAGAAGCGTCGAATGTCGAAATTTTAGAACCGGTATAATAACAGCAGACCAAGATGTGGCATACTACATGTCAAACGTCTTGCTAACAATATTGTTATTTTACGAACAAAGGTAGATCCCAGCCTTCTAACTACCTGTCTTGGTTAACGGAATGTCCCGTGTGCATGAGACGACATTCCTGTCAAGACAACCAAGTTTTAAGCTGGGTTCGAAGTCCCAGAAAGTGACTCTATCAGAGTAGAAGAGTGAGATGCTGGAAAGCACCGACGATCGTTAGATATGCTATGTAGATCAGCGTCAAAACATCTCCACACGCCTCTGGATGTGCCAAACGCAGGGATATCAGGTAGGCCATGTTCCCATTGCACACTTCCCATCCAAAAGTAGGACAAGCGAAATTGTACTCCACTGTAATAGAACACTGGGCGTGCACGAAGGGAAATATAGCTCTTCTAAACGCGCCTTATTTCATGCAAGGGATCACTAGAAAAAAGGAGCTGTCAGGATCAAGATCTGAGTAACTCTGCGTTGAGCCAAATGTACCGTGACGTGGGGATCGAAGTTGTACGGAGACTGTTCCCCTGGACTATGAATAGCAAACTCGTCGCAGGACATAACAGGTCCTTGGGCCTTGTTTTCAGTGATTAACGCTCTATCTTCCATAGAAACACGTTTTCTCAGGTTGAGTATTAGCCTATTTCCGGCGATCGTCATCGTACAGGTAGAAAACCTAAAAGTGACAGTGGGAGATCGTATGTAGCAATAAACAATGAGTATATCCCATGCACTTACGGCCGCGAAAGCTCTATTAGTGTATCGGGTGCTCTCTTCCAGATTCTAATCATGCTCTCATCAGTATAATCCCGCCTAGATGAGACCACAAATCCCATACATGAGTGAGAAAATGGCACCAGCTAAGCATTAATGAGAAGATAATCCTACGATGAAAGAAGGAGTACGCACCTGCTACGATCATGAAGTATGTTGCACCTAACAAGAGGAATGTTTTGTAAGGAGCTTCGTTGAGTGGAGAGTCGTGACCGCAACCAACCCTCAACAAATAAAGAACTATAATGCATTCCATAGCTTGAAAACTGAGAAAACCGGGAAAGTACGAAATAGAGGGTGAGAATAAACACCACTGTTTCAAACACAATGCTATAAAATAGTTAGAGGACGATTGTGCGGATATGAAAAAATTCCGAACGTTGGGATCCACGCGACCCATAGATATGATGGAATCTATGAAGTTATCAATGTTCAGCGTCTCATCATATACATAGATTCCCACTTTAAAGATACAGGCGCCTGGTCTGGAAGTATTTATGTCATCTAGAAGTACTTGTGTCAAAGTAGCAATCAGTGAAAGGGAGGAATAAGTACGGAGCATAGCCGAGTACATGGCAGTCATAATTGCAATCGTAGAGCACGCGTAGAGTGTTCCCCATATACATAAGAGTCGTCGGATGGTACGTTGGCCGTTGTACATTGCGTTGACCCTTATGGAGATCATGGCTGGGCGGTACAGTAAGAAGGAGGGAAGGAACGTATTGCTGAGTCACCTACCATGGGCGGAAATATAACTTAAGATCATGAGGTATGATCGCAGCATGACCCATGCTTTACAGAACTAGAAACAAATAGTTGGAACGCGTGGCAGGCTGGTGAGTGGGAGACTGACTTTTGCAGTATGATGTGCAGGTGATATTTTGTCTAGCTCACCGTTCTGAGTCTTGATCATGGCATACGGGTATAACCCACCGCTTGCTCACCGTATATATCAATGGTAAAGATGCAAGGCCTGCATTTGCTTATTGACTGCAGCTTACGGGGTAGACGAGTGGCAACATACATGATGTAACGGTTCTATGAGCAGGAGAAAGAAAATCTGGTTATGTTAGGCGCTCTATTACAATGAGGCCCGTACTTACTACGACAAAAATTGCAGAGATGATACTCCTGCGCTTCCTCCAAATGAATTCCACCTGGAAGACGCTAAGTATCAAGAGGAGAGACAGAATTGGACAGCACACTTCATCGTCGACCTATATCACAGATAAATTGTAAGAGGCTATCCAGGGTCATATGCGCTCACCGTTATAAAGTGGTCATATATGAGCATGGTGAACCCTGCAACTAATTTTTCTCAGTCTGATAATGCTTGAAAATTAGGTATAAAACGGACACAGTGTTGAGCTATATTGGAAGCGATAAGTTGTTAGATGATCGCCTCGAATGTGCAGGACGTACTTTACGGCCTGCCTGTACTTTAGGGTTGCAATTGAGGATAATAAAATAGTGGACAAAGTCATATTGCAGCGACGTTTTCCAATGCTCTGGATGTTCGAAACAGGGAGCGTTATGATACAATGGTGACGGACGCCCATCATGACCGTGGCATTCCCATAACCGTGAAACAGCCTGAGATTCGGAAAGATGAATCATCATCCCACCTTCTATATAGGCGCTGGGTGGAAGGTGACAAAGGAAACTCGGCATTTGTACTCAGCGATATCGATGGTATCATCATAATATGATACTCCCTCCTTAACGCCTTGACATAGTTGCTGATCACCTTCGAAAAATGGTCGTAGCTCAGCCATGCTCATGCCGCCGATAAATCAGAGGCAATCAGCACTAACTTTGGGATTCGTTTCATCGCGTAAACGCACAGCAAATATGAAGTATTTTCGGCTGTTGATGTAGCTTCCTAGGCTTGGGTATATGTTGTAGCTTAGTTGTAGTCTGTTGTAGTGGTTGACCCGTTGTAGTAGTACAGAGGAGTGCGTGTTACACAAATCACGATCGTGACTCGGACGGACGCGTCGCGTATTCAAGTTCTACCTCTCCTTCTAGTCATTATCCAGCTAAACAAGGATCTGATCCGACCTGATCCGACTACCCTTCGGTGACGGGCCGAGGCCTATTACATATTGTCCCTACCATCATCCAACGGGGGGCATATTGCGCGAGGCTCTGACATGGCGTCACGGTTGAGAATCAGAGGGCTCTGGTTGCTGCGCATAGGAAAATTGGACTGTAATCCCAATTCTCCTCTCAGAGCTCACCATCAGCACAATATGGGCCTGGAGCGGAGCATAGTTGTGGATCTCTAAGGTTAGATTTGAGCGCAACTATCAACTACGATGGTTCGTGTAGTATTCCGACGAGTCCGTCTACATATTCGCACATAAACCCAGCTCAGCGCCTTCCAAACAGCGGGTCCACGAATGTGATAAGTACATGCGTTGCTTGCAGAAACCTGAAGATCTGCGGTTTTTTGCGGGCATATAGGCTTGCCACTGTCTTGACATTCCATACAGTGAGATATTTTGGGGCAACTCTCTCATCATTCGCACCCCAGTTCAGTCACAAAACTTTTGTCTCGGTGGCTTGGCTTAGAGCTATGGTAGGGTGCGTGCTGCGCCTTGGTTGGATCCTGTTGCATCAGCCAACTTATGATTTAATTTCACCGTTCTGTGGTTATTTACCGTATTTAGGAGGCTCCTCGATTACCATGATTTCATGCCACGATGTTCCAACACTTACTGAGGATCGAGCACATCGTTTAGATTTCCATGTCGGAGTCAGGGTCAAGTAGGCCCGGGAGCTTCTGTAATTTGGCGTCCAAGCACTGTTAATTGAATATCCATAGATAAGCAAACAGTACGCTCATGCTCTGCTCTCAGGCTGCTACATCCTCCTACAACGTGTGTGGGTCGCACGCGTTGATACTTGCAGGCAACACATACTTCTACTAGAACATAGGTTTTAGGTACTAACACTCCAACTTTCCCTGGAACCCGCGTGGAGGTAGACAAGTTAAGACAAGTTAGTGAAAGTTTCCTGTTATCTTACGAATAGATAAGAATTGGCTAATATGGTATGATCAGCGCCCTCTTGGAATGATTGGATTCGTCGACCAATTATACGATATACATATCGTTCCCGCCTAATGTCTCTGCAAATGGAAGCCGTTTGGAGACGAGGCGGTCTTCCGTGAGTACCATGGACACGAACCCTTGCACAGCTTTCAAACGTCAATGGACCCTCCTTTTTAATTTCCCAGATTAGCCCGCATGGTAAAAGAAGTTATGATACTATTGATAGGGAAGCAATCGTTAAACGTGGCTTTCATTTTATGTGTGGCTCACTATCTTATCAGAATTGAACATATGCCAATCTTGACTTAATGAAAGCAAATTCAAGGTATTCGTCTCCTTTCAATAACCGTAACTCCAGACTAATGATTATGCCTACTGTATCAATAATTTTGTTGCAGCCAGGTCGTAGCTATAAAATTTTTGGTGAGCAGCTGATCTTGACATCTTGTGATAACAATCCTGAGCATCATTTCTGCCAAGTGCGTCAGTCAACCACTGGCCTGACAAGCGTGTAGAAATAAAAGTTAAATCACTCCTGACATACGGATATGAGCGAACCCCTTGGCTATCTGCTCTTTCAAGTAACGTCCGACTTAAAAGCTCATAATCTCCGCAATTCAATGAGTATCCACAGGACTCCCATAAGACATTGCGAAAGTCAATCTCCACAGGTTTGACAAGTCTGGACGTTGCTCTGGGATCACACGACAGGGGCCAAAATTCCAAGGTCAATATTTGTCGGGTGAGCCTGGGGAAGAGTTTGTCGATTGTGCGATGTCGAGTGGCATTTACAATACGCACTTAATCGGGGGCATGGCGCTCGCCGCACCACCACAGTATGATCACTGACATAATCTCCTTCGGATTTAAGAATGCAGCGCGGTACAAGTCATCGTGAAGACTCGTGGTGGGCTTAGATATCAGGCGGTAATCCCTCGTCGCCCCACCCACCTCCGTTTGGAATACTCGAATTGACCTCGAGGTCATTTTACCGCCGGGTTGGCTGAATGGGGCGGCGAGTGGGAGAAACCGCCATTCAAAAACTACGTAGGCACCCTGTAACGAAGTAGGCGAAAGTGGAAAGAGTGACCCGTGGTAGTAGTCCAGCTAGACACCGTCAATTCAGCGGCTCCCTGACACACCGGCGGCGGATTTATATCGATTTGTTTAATATTGAGGTCTAATGAGGATCTCGACAACCTATACTCTAGCGGCTGGATCAAGATATCCGTGGAAGTGCTAGACAAAATGGTAGTTGGTCAAGAGAGATAAGTTTAGAGAGACCCCGGCAACAGAAACCTTTTGGGAAATTGCTCGATACTGTACACTGGCACATAAGTACCCCTGAAATCTGATGAGGATGGGAGTGAGATGCCGGGGTTTCACCGAAAACATAGCAGCGCAGTAGGATTAAGATTTACTGCAGGTAAATATTAACAGGACCATGAAAAAATGCGAATCCATTCATTCGTAAGGGTCGGTATGTATATTCTACATACCATCTAGGAGGACACTTGATATCTATTATTTGAGAACGAGTCCTGGATGAAAACCGTACTACTATGCAAGAGAACCAGGAACGACGTATGTGCGAGGAGACTTCTATATGTGAGTGAGATGCATGCGAGAAAGGAAAACAATGAAAGCGATGATGATAGAAATGACGCAAGCTGAGCCTAGCAGCCAGCATCCAAGTCTCCAAAGTCCCGAGTGAAGGAAAGAAAAGGAAGATAGGAATGAAGGCCTGAAGCATTCATGATTTTTTCTGGTTTCAAGGTTACATTAAGATTCGTAATTTGCAATTCTTGATACTCACTGTTCGCATCATCAGCAATGGCGATGAGTTATTTTGTACCTGAGAAGGTGGCTGAAAGCGGTATAATAATTAATTGGACCGATTTACAGGAAACAAGAAACGAACAGGCATTCCGTAAGGTGACGGGGGTGGTCCTTGTGCATAGGATGCTGCTGTTTTTGAAAGGGCTTTTTGTAGCTGAGACCACTTGTGAGTTTGCTAGAGCGAAAAACGAAGACAAAGTAAACGAACCAGAGCTTCACTCTCTGCAGCCCGTTGTGCGTACATGCTGGGATGCAGTGCGACATTTTGCATGCTGGTAGCATGTGGTAGAGAGTGTAGAGATGAAGATACACTGGGGAAAGCGACTAAACCGGAGGGGGCAGATCTGGTAGACGCGTCGCGAGTTGACATGATATAAAGAAAGAAAATTTGCAACCAAGAGTACTGAGTGTTGGCCAGTAGGTATGCAAGACCGCGAAAGAGCGGAAAGAAAAGAAAATGTCAACGGACAAGAGATAACGAGGGGTTAAGAGCGAAATTGTGGCGGTCGTAAGGTCGAACTTTATAGACTTCGCAGTGTACACGCGTGACAGGCTCGTATCTCACGTTTGCGATCATTTTTTCAATGGACTAATTACGGTAAACTGGTTACATCAATACGCCCACCCCATGTGCCAGTGCAAGATGAAAACTTAGATCTTGAGGCAAGCTGCTTTGAAAGTCGGTCTGGTGTCTGGCTTGTCCCTCAGTTTCAGTAGTCACTGTCTTTGTGCAGCAGCATGGTTCAAGATATCTTTCGAATTCCTCTCCGGCGGCTCCTCCCGGGAAAATCAGGGTCTTTCTGAGCCTGCCTCGAGGTTGCTTTGATCAGCTCACATGCCAGGAGGTCAAAATCTGGGGTGCTCGTTTAATGGGGGTGACCAGGCAATATCATCCCTGCATCCGCTCACCATGTGTGCGGAACCTTTCATCATTGTCTCCTAACGATTCTCTCATCATATCCTGAACGAGGCAATTATTTCTTTCCTGTGAGTCACAATTCTTGGGAACCACTAGTAAGCGGAACCCGAGTGAAATAATCATCTATAAGTTTGCCATGTCGGATGGGTACCTACATGCCAGTGGTTACAAGGCCAACTCTATTTTGTCTAGATATCGGCGCCTCCATGTGGAATGTCGAACTTATACAATACCTGTTGTTATTCTTCAACCCTACTCCAGTTCACGCCATGCGATTTACCCATCCTCTGTTTCTGCATACGATGGGCTCGGGACACGCCGAAGGCATCAAGCATACCGTGGCACTCCGTCATCGTCTTGACAGTTACAGATTTGGTATCTGGAATCTGAAAGAGATTCTACCACAGATTCACCCTTTCAGCTCACCTGACGGATACAATAGTCATAGGCTTCATAATGGTCTTTCTCAAAGCATATGTGGACCCACCCAATTGGATTAGGCGTGTAAAGAGGTGAGCAGTCTCACTCGTGTATGAGTCTGCCGTTTCCTTCATATCAAGATAACCAGTCGATTTCAGTGACCTATTTCGAGAAAATCGGTGAGGGGCCTTTATTCCGATCCATGACCACCCAGTGTTAAGGTTTCTTCGACTGATCTCAACACATCGCCAAGATAAAGCCTAGGAAACCTATGTAATAGTGATTCTATCTTCGCAGGAAGGATGTGGCGCGTGATCATCTTGTTGGGTACACTCTACTTATCTGATCACCAACCATTATTTACATGCCCCTTCACACAGTTACGCAGCAAATAATCGTTACTTTGGCGTTGAGCAGCTTTGCAGCGTGAGACATTTAGCATTACGGGGTAATCTGGATCCGTCCGGCCTCTATACATTGTACCATCAACTTCTGGCCATGATTTCTCAGGTCTGAAAACTATGTTTGCAAAATGTACCACGATCCACTCGTGACCAATGATATCTATCTGTAACTTAAAAGCTATGTCGACCTGAAGAATACCTACAGGAGTTCTTCGCACTCTCATCGCGTTATTGCCACTTTCGACTGAATTATCGAAGGTATCGTTGCCATTGTAGTTGCCAATAGACACTCATGTGTCAGACGACCTCCGGGACCTTCGCAGGGTACAAGGTTGTCGTCACTACTCCATTACGACTGCTAGGAAATTACCTTGGTCTTGTTACAAGCAAGCAACCGGGATGTGATAATAGTACGTGAGGAACCGCTATCTGGAGCTGACGTCGAGCCGACATCTAAGTTGATAATAGCCCTTCCTTAGTTTTCTATGGCATGTACTTGAGACTTCAAGTAGTACCACAATTAGGACCCGATTTCTTTTTTGCCTTATGTATGAACTGAGAAAGACGTCAGAAGTACCAGTCCTCGAGGCACGTCAATGGCGCTTGTTTTACGACATTCAAAAGAATACGTACGCACGTAATCATGTGCAGTAAAGATATGACGAAGCTCGGATGTGCACCGACTCTGGCTGTTAAGGGAACTTACTTGGTCCAACGAAGACCGATGACTCAAATGAATCATACTACTACTTAGTCAACATCTTGATTAGTACCTCTAACCTGTTTTGAGTACCAAAAAGGGAATTAAGAACGCTGAAGTCAATACTCCTTGCCTTTCTTCGAATATTAGCGACGTTGAGGCTGCTCCACACAACCTTCTTGGAGAGATTCACAATCTCCACGTGTGATGTGATGAGGGTGAGATCGAGTTACAGGCATTCAACTTTCGAAAGTAGTAAGTCAGAGGAAATCATCGGACGTGCCATCCGAAACTGCAGAGTTGTGATTGTGACATGTCGCTCCACAATGTCCACACTGGGAAGGTAGCTTAAATCAAGGTGTTCTGTTTGCTGTAACATCGGTGTTCGTTTATAACGTAACGTAAGAACACATGGATGATGCCGAGTACAACTTGGGACCAGTACCACCAATCTGGTGCGCCATTCATAAAATTCCAATCGGATGTTTGTTCTACCCAGTATCAGGAGAGACAGTTTATGGTTTATGCAGTATCTCAACAACTCACATGAGGTCACGGTTATCCACCAAAAGCCTACATGAATTAGGGGGATGCCACCATACTGATAGAATACATACTCGTCATACCTCCATGCCCCTTGAACACAGACAATCCACAACAGTTCAGGTGAAAAGGGGGAAGCAGAGGGGCAAGGGTAAAGATATATTCAGAGTCCTCCTTCAACTAGGCTTGCCGCGAACTGCTCCATGCCGATGATTTGGAACCTGCCATTTTGTGCCCATTCGCTCCCAGCACCGAACTCTCTCCTCCATGCTCGACCTTAAACAGTGTTAGAAAAGAGTTCATGTCATGAACAATAACATACTGAGGCCATCCTCCCATGCGTATAGTTCTACCCGCCATCCGCGTCTCAATGCTGTCCGAACGGGCCCTGGGCGAAAGATTGGCGAGATCAGAAAGGGTTACCAGAAGGTCAAATGTACCCACCTAGAAATCCGTCCTCATTGAATTGCCCTACATTCCCATCTCCGGTTGCAAGTACAATCGTCGCACCCTCTGGCACATTATCTGTTGCAGCCAAAGCTTGATGTAGTTTCAGTTGTAATAGTTCGTCCACGCCCTGCTCTCGATATTTAACCTTCGCGGCTCCCATCCCAGCAGTCAAATTCACGCCCTGTAAACGGGCGTGAGGATTGTACAGCTGGTAATATGCCGAGAGTTGGTGTGAGTGGGACGGGGAGGTACCAAGGGTAAGTCCAGGTCCCAGAGGGCTGGAGGCAGGTGCAATCGACTGGGAGGCTGTGCTCTTGTTAACCATAGCAGGCTCTGCTGCGGTGGTAGTAATGAAATTTACGTTCGCGTCGAGGCTTGTGTTTGTGCCAGCGCCAGCGCTGTCCGTGCTCGTGTTGCCTGAAAGGTGGCGAACGTGTCCTTTACTTTTCTTGGGGGCAGCGGGTCGACTAGTGTTTCCTCCCATGCTATTGGATTTGCTATGACCTTGCCCCGTCTTCTCCCGTCGGTCCATACCATCACCTGGGTGATAGGTCAATTGACTCGCCAACGCAGGGGAGTGTTCGTGGATATTACCTAGATCAGGGACACGCAGGTAAACCCTAACTTCGTACTCCAAGCGCTCCATTGTATCCATAGGTTGGTACAACGGGCTTGACGTTACCACGACACGGCCTGTCCAATGATCTTGCGTTAGTATATCATAGAAAACACTAAACAGTGAACGAGCCTTGAAAATGGCCTAGGAATGAGACTGTTATAGAGAAAGAAAGGTGACTTACGAGTAACCGCCCTCCCCCTTTCCAAAATGAGGGTTAGGGCTGTATGGGACAAATGCCGTGCCTGCTTCCTCTTAACTCCGCTACCACTTGTTGGTGGCTGGACGGACTCAAACTCTTTCTCACCAAGATCATCCTCGTCTTCTACCACAAACTCAGTCCTTTTATCATGTTGGTCATTATCCTCCTGAGGCAACTGCGCATCGGCATCAGAATTATCCTTCTCCTTTTCATCCCAGCCCCGACCCTTGCTATTTTTCACCTTCTGTAGGTCGCCGCCCTCGCCACTTTCATGTCCGCTTCCATCCCTAAGGCTGACACCCGCCCACGTGTCACCCAGTAGCAAGATATCATCTGAAGAGTTAGAGACCGAGGTCGGTATAGTAGGAGCAGGCATCGAAGTTGAGATTGTAGACGCCGAAGAGCGCTTGAGAATAGTGATATTAGAATTAGCCCCTTTCCCCTTCCCCTTCGATGGCTTGCTGGGAGAGCTTGGACTAGTTGGGGAGACACTTAGATTCAATGAGTGCGAGGCAGTAGCGAAGGAGGGGAGCGGGATGGGCGTAGATGTGGTGACGATGTTAGTTTTAGTAGTGCTATTAACGTAGATACCCTGTGTAACAGTAGTGGATGCATTTCGCGAGATGCGGGCGGTAGTATTGCGGAGCATGGGTGACGAGTGCCGCTTAAGATAAGTGAGTAATCCAAACAAAATATTAGAACTGGAGAAATACGGCCGTCAGAGTTTTTGCAGAAGAGCATGACAAAGGGATAAAACTCAACTGATCGATAAACACATGGACAGGCGGGTCCCCCGCCTTCGGTGGTCTACCTCTTGGGTCCAGTTCCATCTCCGGATCCCACTCAGAGTCTTCTCTATCATACACAATATCATCTTCTGCTTCCACAGCTGACTTTCCTCCTTTTTGCGTCCCACCCCTACCTCCAGCGCCTACTCCACCCCTCCTCGCTCTCCTAGCAGCACCAACGACTAGTTTCCTTTCCACCCCCGCCAACAAGCCGCTCTCAGCAGGAAATACGTGGCTTAGGTATCGCGTAAGTGTAACAAGTCGTAATGTATGTGGGTCCGGTACAGCTGTCAACAGTGGCAGCGTTTGAGGATGGATTATATGTGGCACTTGCGTTTTCTTCAAGTTTGAAGCTAACAGCGGGTTGGCGGCTAACGGGGACGATAGGGAGGGAGAGTTTGGGGATATATACGGTGCTATGGCTTGTGCCTCTGCAAGCGTGCGAAGAGAAGGTGTAGAGCGTGAGTGGGTAAGCGTTCTCTTGTGCTTCGACGTATGCTTCGAGCGGGAGCGCCTACGAGAGGATTTCGTCTTGAGGCCTGCTTCCATGTTCCCCATGTCGTGTCTCGCCATGGATGCAGAAACGGAGGCTGAGGTAGATCCAAGGTCGTCAGATGAGAAGATACCGCGAGGGCTGGCCGCAACAGGCCAGTGGGCCCGAGGTTTAGGAGTCATGGGTGTTGATTTTGAGAAGAGAGCTATACTGGGGCGATCAGGGTAGTAAGGAGCACCTTCATACTCGTCATCTCCCAAAGCTACGTCTTCTTCACCTTCAAATTCATCTCCTATGGCTAGTTCATCTTCATCGTCCTCATCGTCTTCTTCGACTACTCCAGGGGCATGTATGTCATATTTTACGCTCTGGTTGCTTTCGCCTATCTCGGCGCCCAAATCAGAAGAGGTATTAAAGAGTGAAGAGCCTGACACAGCAGGAGAAAAGGTTTCCGAAGGTTGATCCTGCTTAGGAGCACCCTTCCCAGGTCTTCGCCGGCGGCGCTTTCGACGGGCTCCTATTATACTCGATGTGTGCGTTGGTAAATCTTGAACAGAGCGTCACAATGGATGTAGTTACCTATAACGTGTTTATACGCATCAGGACTAAAAACTCCCGTTGTTCGTTGAGCGTCGTGCCGTGCGCGTTCAGCAGCGATAAAACTTAGTGCCTCATCCAGATAACCGAGAGATGGCTGAAAATCCATGTCGAGATCTTCGAGTTCAATGTCCTGAGAAAAGAACGAGTCTTGGAGTGATGGCTGTGTTCTTAATGGTGAAAGGCTATAGGAACTGTCTGGTGGCAACGACGAGATGCTAGTGCCGCCGATTCTATGGACTTGATCGCCATCGTCGTCAATAACAGTCTCGATCTCCACCGAGCGGGCGCCTTCTATGTCAGTGTCTCCTGCTTCCACTCTGGATACCGCATCGTCGTCGCCGTGATCAAGGAGGTAATGTGCGATTGGCTCGTGGTTCCATACTGTCGAGCGTCGTCCCGCATCCTCAGTATCAGTGTCTGGGCGTTCTGCCTCAGAAGTTGTGGAAGTTGTTAACTGCTGATGGTAGTTCGGGATACGGAGTGGAGGCTGGAGATACACCCATTCCCTGAGGACGGTGTTGAAGGCGCCAAGGTCGGGAAGGTCGTCGGAGGTGTAGTGAGAGTCAGAATTGGCTGATGCAAAAGGGCTGATGGGTGCTCTGGGCGATGTGGGAGATGTACTAGTGCTACCCTGCGAGGTTGACGCCGGCATATGAGGGTGATACACGATTTATGATAGGCTTAATGCTGAATAGGTGTACACAAGATAATGTAGTAAAGCAGATATACCGAGAAGCGAAATGTATGTCGTGCGTTGACCTGCCGGTCGCCTCGAGGCGATGGTGGCCGTGTGATTCAGAAAGAGAAAACAATCAAGCGTTTGTGACTCGACCTCCTGCCATCATTCGCTTCTCATTGTCTTCTGGCTCTTTATGAGCAAACCACCCGTGTAAAGGAGGGAAAAGCACCACCGAGGCATAGCAATGTGGGGAAATCGAGTCATGGCACAGCAAGGTATGAGCATTTTCATCCATTGTCCCAATGCTAATGGCGTTTTTTTGGTGTATGCTGTGCAAGGCAGACCCGGTTTGCAATATTCCTCGCCATTCCTCAGGCTTTGCAACGACACAGGCTATGTCGTTAAAGCGCACCTAGACGGTCCGCATGGTGTGTTTCCTACTCTATCTACTAGGCTATGATAAGTACGAACTACATCCCTGCTCCACACTTTGCAAGCGAGCATTTGTTTCCTGAACTACCAGGTCACACTGGCACACATCATCCTCAGAGTCCCTCATCTATCACTTTCGAAGTAATGACTTGAACTCGACTTCAGTCATGTGAAGCCTAAGAGAGCAGCATTGAGTCAATATAGTACTGGTTTATCTGAAGCCCAAGAGGGTTGTGAAGGCTGGGCCAAGGGATGTTTCGTGACGTGAGTGGTCTTCCCGAGAATTTACTCTTGTCAAAATCGTCGAAGATAACCAAGAAGCTTTCCCTGTATCTGGGACTTTTCTAGTTCTTCTGCAAGTTTGCATTCAATGCCAATTATGTTTGAAGCGCTGTATATTCCTCGTGCAAAGACATCCAGTTTACTGTAGCGCTTGGATGGCGTCGACATGTACCTCTTGTTGTGTCTCTTCACAAGCCTTGCAATGGCATCGCACTCTTCTGTGAGCCTCACTTGCAATTCAACTTCAACTTTCCGCTCTTCCCCTAATCCTGCTTGTAGAAACTTGCAGGTCACGGATTTCGACCTGATCATGTTGTCCTACTTACTATACACTTGCCTTAAGCTGGTTCTTTGAGCCAGCTCGCGGTTGGCTTCATGCATATTTTGTGGTGGCCCCCACTAACGACATCCTGCAGCCAACAGTAGCAAGACGCGATTTGCTCTTTATGCAACCCCGAAAGCTAAACGGTTCTCAGTTATTTATAGACTGGCACCCCTTCTGGAAAACTTACAGGTGTATTTATTAATGTGAGGGCCGTGATGCATATTATCCGTGTTCCTTGCTTCCGCCGGTGGCATCTTAAATGACTTCCACCCTGGCTTCGTTGAGGGTCCGCACATGCTTGTGTGATATAGTATGGTGCTTAGTGCTCACCTCACGACAGGACCCATTTCTTAGTATCGAACTGTATCAGATAATTAGCCACGACTCACGCCCGGCCTGACTGGCCTGACGCTTCAGCTTCGTTTCCGAGTCGAATGGTCAGCTATTATAATACGCCATGAATTTTTATGATAGTAAGATGAGGGTAGTCAAAAACTCGGGGGTTTTGGAACTGAGTTTAAGGTAACAAGCAAAGTGTAAGTTGCCGCCGCTAGTGATGGTTTTCAGTGGTTTTCGTGTTGCCGCTGTTGCGTCTTGGCACGTGAACGAAGCGTGATCGGAATTCAGACGCGTTCCGGTCAGACTTTCAAACTTAGTACAACTCCTACAACCAAAGCCAGTCATTACCAGTCCCGCCATCGGATAAGAGCTACTTTACCATTCAAGCCGCCAATTCGTCTTTTTGAAACCTTTTAATGGCGCTAAAGTCATCCCAGAAGAAAAGCAGATCTTCGCTGTCATCAGTTAGTCTAGTCAAGTTCGAGACGCATCCTCCAAGTGCCACGCCGAATAGGTTCAATCCTCTTACTGCGGTATAAAAAAAACTACTGCGTGCAACGGATCTGACATGACTCAACTCGTCTTCTTAGTTCAAATCCTCAAGCTCTAGCCAGAAAACCAATCCAGAGCTCAGCGCCTCTCAGGGCCCATCAAAAGGGAAAGCTAAAGCGAAAGAGATATCCGGTTCTAGACCCCCAAGCGTTGACAATGAAGCTGGTTAGTTAGTCTCCGTGGAACCCCTGCTCGCCTAACATTACGCAGATGAAAGGTTGTGGATTGACGTCTACGAACCAACAACAGAAGTAGGTGCTAACGTCCACCTCATGGCGTATTCTGACAAGAACTATCAGGCAGAACTTGCGGTGCACAAAAGGAAAGTTGATGATATTCGGAGATGGTTTCACGAAGCATTCGAAGGTGGACCGTCCGGGGCACTGAAAAAATATCGGGTAGGTCTACATCCTTTCGTTTTGAGCTGGTAGTTAATATATACCGTTGCGTGATAGCGAATACTTGCGCTGACAGGGAATGCCGGTACGGCGAAGACTACAACTGTTCGTGTTCTTGCTCGAGAGATGGGCTTCGAAATAATGGAATGGAGAAACGCAAGTGGGGGGAGTTCGCCCTATGTCTTCGGTTCGCCCCAAGTCCTCCTTTCCTATTATATCCGTTACTAATTTAGCCGGTAAGATACTGACAACGGGACCCCCGCAGATGGTGGCAATGAATATTACTCCACAAACTATGGCCTCGATGACGAATCGGCATCTGGAAAATTCGAGGCGTTCTTGAATCGAGCATCTAGTTGTCAAAACATCATGTCGCCCTATAACTCCTCTTCTACACCTCAGCCATCGAAGCCTTCGCAGAAGCGCCATATAATACTGCTCGAGGACCTCCCTAACATCCTTCATCCTGGTACTCAACAGCGTTTCCATGCCGCACTTGAGATGCTAGTGAAATCGCCTATCTCTGACCCTTCCGTTCCTATTGTGGTCATTGTCAGTGATGCTGGTTTACGAGGGGAATTGACCGACGAACGATTAGCTCATGGGGGGGCATTTAGCAATGCAAGAGATAGTGTGGTGGACATTCGCGCTGTTCTTCCGAGGGATCTCCTAGGGGGGCCTTATGTTACTCAGATTGGGTACTTCCATCTCTTCCTTGGTTCTCACCGTGCTATTGCTGATTTGATTTCCTAGTTTCAACCCCATTGCACCAACGCTTATGACTAAAGCACTTCAGGCCCTTCTGAGCACCCAGTTTTTGGCCTCTCCTCAGTCACCCCCATTGAAGGAAGTAGTGGATGCCATCGTAGAATCCGCAAACGGTGACATACGAAGCGCTATCATGGCGCTCCAGTTTGCTTGTATTGTTCAGCGCGGTGGAAAGGTTCAGAAGAAGAAAACCGCGGAAAAGATGAAGGGAGTTGTGCTTGAGTCCGTAACAAGGCGTGAGCAAACTTTGGTACTTTTCCACCTCCTAGGGAAGGTGTTTTACAATAAGCGTATATGGGCACCTAAGATTTTTTGCATTTTCTGACTCTGATATACCCGTCCCGTTAGGTAAAGGCGATCCACCAAGTTTATCGGCCAGTATAAAGGATGTACAAAGGGAGAAGGCAATCGATGCCCAGCTCAAGGATCCCCCAAGGCTTCCATGCGATCTACGCAACCATGAGAGACGAACAAGCCGAATCAATGTTGATGTATAGCTTTTTCTTTCTTCCTGAACTTCAATCACGAAAGTTTTTTACAGACATTGTATGCTGATTCCCCAATTGATTCGTCCCTATTTTCCCTCTACATCCATCAGAATTATCCACAATTCTGCGATGATATTGAACAATGCGACGGAGTTGCCGATTGGCTGAGTTGGGTTGACTCCAGTGGAGGCGATGCTGTGAGAAACCGACTCCTTGTTGTTTCAGAAATGCCTCCGCCTGATCAATTTACGTCTCCAACCTCAGTGGTACCAGGCGAATCCCCATCAGTTCCATTTATTGACTTTAGGTACATTGCACTCGCTTCCATCACCAGTAACGCGGCGATCCCAGAAAGTTCTTAAACCTGTGTTCTTCGAAAGTTTGCAAAGGCAAAAGAATGCTTGGCAAGGTGTGAGGGATGCTTGGTGGTGGTGTTTGGAAGGTGGAACAGGTCAAGTACGCTAACTTCATTTCTTGCACATACATGAGTTGACTGCGATGTAAAAATAGACTAAACAACTTCGTGGTTGGAGTCAAACGGAAATTGCCACAGAATTAGGTGGTATCCTGAAGGCAAGGGATCTTGCGTCCCAAAATTTTCTTCATCGCCCACCACCCTCACATCGCCTGTTCTCGCATTTGAAATTCTCCGTGGGGGCTGTATTCGGAATCCCGCAAGTTCTCGATGAGAAGGAGATACACGAAGACACGGCGAATATTGGAGTACAGGAGGGTTTAGACCTTCACCTATCACGTGGAAATACTGAGGTCGATGGAGGGTGGTTGGACAGTGATGATATCGAAGATTTTTGAATCTTCTCTCATCTCGCTAAGTGTGGCGAGCTTCATCCACTGCCCCCTAATCCTCTATCAATTTTTTGAGGAATTCTCTTATAGTTACCTCCAGACTATGGCGAAGGTTATATCTAAAACTGGCCAGTTCGCGAATACTATTTGTCAATTTATTTTTGGTGCGATCCAAATGTTGTTAAATGGCTATGTTACAAAGGGGAGATCCCCCGCCACACTTCTAGTACTGTACCAGGCTTCAATGAATCACCATAGACAGGTACGTCTGTATCTACAGTATGTTATGAATTTGATTCCAACGTCAGTCCTCTCTTTGAAAGATTCTGCGGCCAATGGCCATATATACGTTACCAACATACAAATTCTATTCTCCGGTTATCCACAAAATCAGACCATGAAACGTATCTATACGCCCGAAGCTTGAAGCAGAGTAATACGACAGGTAGAGTTGTCACTAAAGGACACCTTTTATGGACAAGACCTATGTTACTGGGCGCTCTCTGTGTTGCATGAGGCCGCAGTTGCCCTTTCTCCACTGCCTCAAACGATATGATACTGTTCTAATCATATGAGCTGTCACCCTGAAGCTGCTCAGTGAGCTAGGAATTTATTGCGTACGTACCGCCAGTGTCTTAGTGGTTGGTTGTGGCATCTTTTGACTCTCAGTCCTAGGATAGTGGCTAGATATTTCTACGCTCTTCTTTGTAGGCTCTGCCATATATCAGGGTGTTCGTTGTAAGTTTTCACGAGCTGTAGGGACACTGACCAGGGACCATTCCTCTCATTCTTTGCACATAATGCGACCCTTACTGGCGATCGCCGAAATTTATATGTAAAAAATTTCGATGGTACCCAGTACGTCGGTTCCAGATTCTAATTCTTATGTCCGTCCTCCGCTCGTCTGAACTAAACTGTTTACAGGTGTCGTCTCATCGATGCCTATCGGTTCCTTGATCCCACAATAAGTTATTACAGGTTATTGCGCCGCAATAGCTGCACTACGGCAGTTACTACGCTACCACATGGGAGATTTGCACCTCCCCTTCCGCAATTTTTGTGGGCTGAGGTTCCACCTAAAATAAAAAAGATTGGAACATATATCTCGTCCATTTCTAAATCCATAGGAGGTCCGAATCCGAATTTATGGAGCAGCCAGACACTGTCGATATAATGATCGGGCATGACTTCCCTGTGCTGAAGGACCCTTGTTTCCAGGCTCCATGTGGCCATGAGTTTCATGATCCGCCACGACCCTGTGTGGCGATTGACCTGGCCTCGGTGTAAGTTTCATTGCAGTCTATAGGCTCTTGGTTGCACCTCAAAGGAGAATAATTGTCGATTTTTCCTCTACCAACGATGCAACCTTTGTCGGACCCAGTTGAAGCCACGTTCCCAACCTGACCAGCATATCAAGATTTCGGGGCCAATTAAACTCGTACCTGGCTTTCCCAGGACCCCGCTCAAATATCAATTTGACCCTCGATAATTCGCTCCAAGCAGTGGCCAAGTCCAACGCCCCCCCGATTTTCATGGTGAACTTGGTAAAGCATAGATCTGTACTTCATCGCAGCGGACGTCGAACTCCGCGAACTTTGCTTGAAAAGTCGGCTCCGTTGAACTGGGAGATCGCCTGGTCCTTGTTAGCACTGAAATAAGCGCTTTACCTCATCGTAGCAATCTTTCTTGTGCCTGGGTTCTCGGGCCGGAATCTCTTTATATTGGTGGTTTTCTACGATCTCTCCAACTTTCATTTCCCTTTCTCCCTCCCGTCTCGCTAAGGTACACGACCAACCTAACTGATAGACTTTCGTTTAATATGCACCATCCTACCACGTCTCTGAACTCGCGCACGTTTTGGGGAAGCCTAATCACTAGGAACTTGTTGTCTGGTATGATACTGTTGTTCATTTCTGGCAAGGTCATATCTGATTGGACGCAACACGTTCCAGTCATTCCGTGGCTGATCTTGGTCTGGGATTCAATCTACCGCTTCTCTCACGAATATGAGACTGTATGGAAGTAAGTCCTTAACTTATGTCCGAGGGTTCATAGTATGATGGTTCTGGCACACTCTTCAAGATATATGTTTTTTGAGCGTCGGCTACTCACAGTACCTGGTGTTTATATATTTATAAGATACTTGGGACTTTTTGGTCAAACGTGAGTTAATCATTCCACTATGCGTTCAGTACACTTGATGAAGGTGCTAACAGCATCAACCTCGTTTGGACGACTATCATCCTATCCAAAACCTCGATAGCGAGATACCACTGTTGGTGTTGGTTCGCCTTCCAATCTATCGTGATTCAATCACTTTACGGTGCCATGCAATTTGTCCTTATGCTGAGAGGTGGTTTAGACTCTTCCATTACTAATTAGAGTCAAAATTGATGGCGCTATTCTCAGTCTCTGCGCTATACTTCAAGGGCCTTCCGGTGTCTATCCTCCTCATTGTTGTTTGGATCATAGAGCGAGCCATTGTGATGTGGTCAGCCCTTAGGACTTTCTTTGACCTGAAATTCGACTCCACCTGCCTGGTGGATCGTATTCCTATGGTCCCAGTAGTTGTTATGACGTGAGGAGAACATGACCCCATGGCATTGAATATCTGATCAATTTTCCCAGTGTTACTGTCATTTCCGTGCAATTTCTCGTGTGGGGTTTGACGTGGACTCGGATTCTCCTAGTCGGGGCTCCCAAAAATCCATTGACGAGGCAGCTTAATTATGACGGTGCAAAAGTGTGTGCTTCCATAGTCTGTAAGTTTTATTCTCATGGATCGGCTCCATTTTCCATCCTCGCTTCTCACTACGTGAAAGTTTTCTATATTACCGTCGTTCCCTATAGCTTTTTGGTAGACGCTCTTACACATAGCATTTTTTCGTGAGTATAATTCTATTTGATGCCTCATAACCTCAACAACCTTGCTCTCTCCCTAGAATCATGATATCCCTCCTATCAATCACAGTCAGTCTCCTGTGTTCTAATTTGTCGGACATACCCGTTGATGCTGTGGACAGGGCTGCAACATTATCCGCAACCTTCGCAATATTTCTGCTGACCCTCCACCAGCTGCAACCAGGTCTTGTTCGAGTCTCGACTCGAACACATGGTGCCTCGATACTCTGGATCCAGACAGCTTCAACTCGGATGCTTCATGTTCACCATCATGTTCAGCCGGCAATTCCATACACTCTTGAGAGCATATCACGGTGAATAGGCTCATTCAACCCAAATGGCCATTAACGATTTGTACTTTACGTAAAAATATCTGCCCACAGAATAGTTACAATACATGCGAGATGGACAGCCATATATTCTGGTAGGGTGGCAAGAATAAAAAGCATGCCACGCACTGGAGCAGTTATTTAAGAAAGTCGATACTGTCTGTGACAGTCTGTCCCGCGGACTTGTCTGACCTAAGAGAACAATGTATTGAAGCAGACCCATTTCCCATTCCAAAATATACTGTCTATGTACCACCTAATACTGGAAGTCTAGAACATCAAGTTCAGTTACTTGTAACTGTAAGCATTCAGGGAGTAGACAAGGAGTAGTAGTAGACGGAGTCAGTGGTTAATCAGTTAATGATCCGAGACCGGCGGGTGACTTCCTGTGACCCGACGTATATGTGACATCTTCGCGTCAAAACCTCTACTGGAACGCCCATCATGTCGACCGCTAAAGCACGTTCAGCCCATGCACGTGCCATACTTGGTCCGGAGCTCTTCGACAAACTGCCTAATACACGAGTGTTGCTGGTCGGGGCAGGTGGCATTGGATGCGAGCTGTGTATGTTGTCGACTATTATGCAGAGCCGAACCTCATATTTTCATAGTGAAAAATATCGTCCTCACTGGCTTTGGCAAAATAACTCTACTGGATCTGGATACTATTGATTTGTCTAATCTCAATAGACAATTTCTTTTCAGGAAGAAGGACGTAAAACAGAGTAAGGCACTGGTAAGTTTTTGGTTTTGTGCATCATCCAACTTCAGTCTAACAACAATCTTGAAGGTTGCGGCGCAGACTGCAGCACCTTTTAATCCCAACGTCCACCTGACACCTATACATGGGAACATCAAAGAGCCACAATATGACATCCCCTGGTTTCAGCAATTTGATATTGTCCTCAACGCCCTCGACAATCTTGGTGAGCTGATGTCTACTTGGAACGTTTTCAACTTTCTCATGTAAAGATACTGTAGATGCAAGGAGACACGTGAATAAAATGTGCATGGCAGCGCAGGTACCCCTCGTTGAATCTGGGACAGCGGGATACCTTGGTCAGGTTCAACCTCTTCTCAAAGTTAGCACCATCATACCGAGGATAATCAGGTGTCGAGACTTAACTCTCACAGGACCAAACGGAATGCTTTGACTGCATTCCAAAGCCCACACCGAAGACATTTCCCGTGTGTACCATTCGATCAACACCAAGCCAGCCCATACACTGCATTGTTTGGAGCAAGAGCTACCTCTTTGGGTAAGTGGAGCTCCCTCATAGTATTGGCCTTATTCTCATGTTCATGTAGTCAGCTTTTCGGTGAAGATGAGGACGCAAGCCAAGAATTGGATGTAGCCGAGCAACAGGGTGAAAATGGTATGCAGTGTATGTCAACAACATTATTTATCCTAAACTTTCCCACAGCTCAAGAAATTGATACTTTGCGGAAAGAAGCTCAAGCATTCAATAATGTACGCTCTGCCCTTCGTTCGATATCGCCAGAGGTCAACGGGATTGCTGCTAAACTGGTGTTCCAAAAGGTTGATGCTAGGTGCTCCCAATCTGTCGCACGTCTGACTTGAAGTAATATCTAGGTCTTCAACTCCGACATCAAGAACCTACTCAGTATGGAAGACATGTGGAAATCTCGAGCCCCGCCAGTACCGCTCGACTTCGACACAATCTTAGATGGGACTTTTGTCCTTCACAATCATACAGGGCAGATGAGTAATGGCGGAGCCACCTGGAAGGCGAGTGGGAGTGGCGGTTCTAACTCGGACGGTATGCAAGGGAATGGGACCACTGCAAACGGTGTGGGTTTAAAGGACCAGAGGGCGCTGTCATTACGGGACAATGTCCAGCTATTAACCGATAGGTATGCGTTCACTGCGTGCACTGTTGTTTGGCTGCTCACCCCTGCTGTCACTTTTGTCAGCGTAAACCGCCTCGCATTTCGCCTGCGAACTGGGAACGAAACCACTATTTCTTTTGACAAGGATGACGAAGATACTCTTGACTTTGTAACAGCCGCATCTAATCTTCGCTCCGCAGCATATGGGATCACAAGACAGACTCGTTGGGAAGTAAAAGGTATATCTCAACCATATCGTGAAGGCTAATCTGACACTGTCTCGTCGTCTTAGAAATGGCTGGTAACATCATTCCGGCCATCGCCACCACAAATGCAATCGTTTCAGGACTCATAGTGTTGCAAGCACTACAGCTTCTGCGGCGAAGTTATTCAACCCTACGCAACGTCCATCTACAGTACAAACCCGCCGTTCCCCTGAGCACTATCACGCTATCTCGCCCAAATCCCTCATGTGGCATCTGCCGTGATACATATACGCTAGTTCAGTGTGATCCCACGCGAACTCTGCTAGGCGATCTTGTTAAGGGCATACTGGGCGACAACGTGGAGAGGGAGGTTAGCGTGTACGAGGACAAACGTGTACTGAGTGATCCTGATTGGGACGATAATTTGGAAAGGACGTTGGAAAGCCTGAACGTGACGCGGGGCAAGTTTTTGACTATTGTAGACGAGGAGGGGGAATTGGGAACTATTTCAGTTGGCCTCAGTGTGCTACCGTAAGTCTGTTTTGCAGTCAAGAACTTTTATGTGACTGAAAAACTAACTTCACACAGTTGGGATCATCCCGCGGATGCCCTACCTTACATCCTTCCGTCTCCACTTCCTCAGCCACCGAAAAAGTTGAAGGTTCCACCACCAGCACCTATCAATGACACCCCACCTCGCACATCTAAGAAACGCTCATTACCTATCGATATGGATAGCGATGTCATTGATTTGGCACCCACACCAAAGCGGTTAAAACCTATGCTCAATGGCGGTAGTGGTAAGGTCAACGAGAGCCCGAGTAAAAGACGTAGGCTGGAAGAAGATGGACTTTTGTTGATGGACGGACCTGGAAATGGCGAGCTTAGAGACGATGTCATTGAGATTGATTGAAAGTGTGATGTCAACCAAATTGGTGTACCTAGGTTTTTTTTAATGTTTTGGTGTGTGTTATATCTCTAATTTCAGGAATAATTATGCTTTCTACCTCAACAGAGTATCCTCATGTAACGAGGGTAACATGGCTGACGAGACCCTGTCAGCCAAGTTTTCGGTTGACGGCTACCCTTTCTGTCCTACTCTCTCCCACTCTTGGTAAGACAATGCTATTCTTGGGTGCTTCAGCCCTCGTAGTTTCTCTTTGGAGCCTTGGTCTTTGTGATAACACCGAAAAACGCGCTCAAGTTCCTTTATGGGATCAGTCTCCGCATCATGATGTCGAAACCAACGGCTTCAGAAACTGGTTATCGCTCATTTTATGGTGAGGAACACCTATCCCTATAAGATGGCTGACTGGTCTCGGGGGTACTCCACTTCCCTACATCCTATCTATGATTCTTTCAATCTGATGCACCCCTAAGACATCAAGCTTACTGCCTCCTAAAGGTATAGATGGTTTCGCTCTCAATGTCGGAGGTGATCCCTGGCAACCTGCACGGGTGGCTGACGTCTTGGAGGCAGCACAAAATATCGATCCCAGCTTCAAGCCATTCCTCTCTTTCGACATGTCATCTCTCCCATGCGCCACCTCCACCGATGCCATCACCCTCCGTACCTGTCTCACTACGTATCGCACACACGCCAATTGATGTATCCCTCCAACACGATTAGACTGTTGGTATCGACATTTGCAGGAAAAAAGTGCCGCTTTAGCCAGAATAGTTTACAGAGTGGATGGCAATACCTCAAGGGTAACCTACATCTGCAGGATATACACTCCGTACCATGCTTTTTCGTACGGCGACGTTTCCTGCGTTGCGCATTATAAATGGTGCATTCCACTGGAATTCGGCATGACCCGCAACGACTTTCAATTCCGATAACTCATACACCAAGAACCTCAGTGGGCAAACATACATGGCTGGTGTCTCACCTTGGTTCTTCACGGTAGGTATCCCCATGCACGCAGTCAATTCCGGTCTCTCACATCACACACTTATAGCACTACGGGCGCGAGACGTACAACAAGAACTTTGTATACCGTTGTGATGATTGGCACTTTACGGAAAGGTAGGAAGCAATTTGCTGTGGTCGACATCGCACAGGTCATTAGTTGGAATAATTTGTGGAATCGTACTACGTTGGCCCCATTGTGGGAGCTCAACCCATGTCGGAAGCCTGACAACCGGATACGAACCATCAAAGTAAGCCGTGTATGCTACATAAGAAGCATGTGGTTGTTGATCCTGCCGCTAATAGGTTGGCTCGATCCCTGGGCAGTTGTTCTTCTGCCATCTCCAGCAACTGTGACGTTGTTGTGCGGCGCTTCCCATTCAACTACCGCTCTCACAGCCGGTCCTCCAAAATTGCAGTTATAATTCCAGAGCGACTGTAGTGTCTTGACGCAGATTTGGAGGAAGGGTGCATTGGCGTTTGAATTCACGCCTGCAAATTTCAGATTCACCACATCTTCAATGCATTTGTAGTAGTGTCTTCATGATACTTAAAGATCCCTGTCTACATAAAATACCAAACTCTGAGAGGCCACCTAGATCTGTACATTAAAAGAACCAGTATATTATATTCGTTTGAACAACGATAGCAGTTTCGAGATGTAAAAATATGAACCCCACGACAATAATCCATGACGTCCCCACGACCTACAAACATGCCTATGGAGTAAAGACTTTAGCCAGGTTCCGATACTAGACACCAAAAATGCTTACATTCTGCTGTGTAACACGAGCAACAAACTTCAAAATCAAGTCGCCAACAAGGTTAGGATCCTCCCAGAAAAGAATGTGACCCAGTTCTGGCAGTAAATGAGCTTCGCAATCCTTGAATTGAGGCTGCATATTTTCAATGACATTCTTTCCAATGACTTGGAGATCCTCCTCGCCGCTTATGATGCACAGTGGTAGACCCTTAGCGCCCTCTTCTTTCAGCCTTGATGCATCTTGTTGACGAGCCACAAGGAGCGAGCCACACTCTGGATATAAGTGGGTCGAAGCACCAATCCAAGACGTCATATCAGCGAAAGGCACTGTCGCTAGGTTCTTTGGAGCCACGAGTGTTTGACAAAACTCAACGCGCGCCTTCAGCCCATCGGAAACCGAATTGGGGGCGAGGAATCTGGTAAGAAAGGACAGAACCTTAGGAGTGGCAACAATTCCCATGATGTCACCAAAGTGAGGGAGAGCTGCGATCCAAATGATACCACTAATGGGCACAGGATTGTGGTTGGCACAGATATCAGCAGCAATTGCGCCTAACCACCACAATCTTCAACCAAAGATAATAAAGCGTTCCGACAAAACTGACCTGCGAGACTCCTGAAGATCTTGTTAGTAACATATGCATGTGATAGAGAGTAAACCAAGTACACACCATCCCGCAAAGAAAGGCCTGTCGAGCATGAAGGCGTTACATACGGCATCGAAATCCTCTGAGTAACGAGCCGATTCATATGCCTCTGCGGTGATGGGTTTGCCACTTCTAGCATGACCTCTTGCATCGTATCGTACCTAACAGAGCCGGTTTGCATTCACCAAAAAGCCTCGAACAAGAAACTCACGAGGTACATGTTGCACTGTAACTTTGGAAGAGAAAAGAGTCTGTCAAAAACGGTCCCAGCGCATGCAAGACCATGCACGAATACGACGTGGGGCTTGGTGTGGTCACCACATGCCTCAGCATAAATTTCAGTCCCATCCTTGGATTTGACGATTTTGGTGATGAGCTGGAGAGTATCGGTAGGCATGTTCGACTATTTGCGGTTGCCCAGGCCACTGGTCTTACGAATACTGACATTACTTATATTCCGTTTCCGGCCCAGTTTCTCAGTGGGGAAAGATTCAAGGAACGCGTTGAAACACAGAGATCAGTGATGTTTATAGTTAAAGCGAATTTGAAGAGAGAATTGAGTCTGAATTTAGTATAGACGCGCCAGCTCGCGTGCGGCGGCGTATACTTATGGTGATGGAACGAAGGATTACCGCCACCGTCAAGTCACCATCGACTCGTGAGAGGCCGTGAGAAAGTGTATTTTTGGTTGATAAACTACAGTGGACCATGGTGTCTGCCATCCACAACGCATATTTGGGCTGTTGACTCTCAGAATAGTGTCAACTTGAACTTGCCATAGTAAGTACGAAGTAGATGCTTGGATCGCACTTCCAACAGAAGTAGTATTACTCTGTACCAAATTCCTGAAGTGATTTACATGTGACGTTTGTATTCAGCACTAAGTTTTTTAGTGACTCCCAGACTTCCACGCTTTCAGACCTATAAACCACAAACCTTGACGCGTGCGCGTGACCACTAAAGATAATTTATCAGACGCTTTTGGACTCAATCATAATGACGATTCGACGATTCGACCAATTGTACAACTGCTGATCACTTCTTGTCCTATATTGCAATCATAATGAATGATAAACAACGTAGTACTAAATAAAATAATGTCGTGAGCGACTTTCATACCCGGCCCCACTTAACCCTTCCCTGTCACCTCGTGTCGCTCTCTCGCCTCCCCATCTCCAACGAACCGTCAAATACCTTAGATGTGACGGAAGCAGTTGAATGGCTAAAATGTCCAACGCCGGTACTGGTCACCGGAGCCGAAACTGAGGCCTTGAATGAACGAGAACCAGTCGTTGATGAATGTGATGACCAAAATGAATCATATGTGAGGGAGACACTTGGGTACATTTGAAATGAATTGTCGCCCGTACTAGTTTGCGATAATTGTATTGTGGGATGTCGATGAAGGACGTTGGGATAGTAATTACTTGGCGAAGGCGACGGTCGTAAAGCGCTGTCCCAAGGGATTGACGGTGTCAGGGGGGTCTTGGGCAAATCACTGCGGTACGCATTCACGGGTGGGGCAAAATTCTTGCCTTCGGGAAGCTGAGCGGATCTGGGTGCTGGCGAGGAAGGAAGCGTGGGTGTGATCGGGCGCTTACTTTCTTGATCCACCTCCATATGAATGAGGTCGTTCATCCCACTTGGATTCACCAAGGGTGAAGGATCCGTCTGACCAGATGCACTTCGGTAGTACCCCTCCGTCAGAGGCTGGGGAACCGTGCCGCTCGTGCCCCCTTTGTCGGGCACTTGTGGCGGAGTGGGGCTGGTACTTGAGTGGCTTCGCGGCAAGGAGGATGAACCAAATTTGAAAGATAAAGAGGATTGAGGTGGATTTGTCGTAGCATCAGCGCGAATGGTGTTGGGCTCGGCCGAAGTAGTGGCAACCACAGGTGTTGTGTATAGCTTTGTACCTCGCAGATGTGAGTGGTGAAAGTAAAGATTTTCCACCTCATTCAGATTCTGTTTTTGCTATACCGAAATGAGTGAACTGCATGGGTAGTAATCATTTGTCACGCACCCAACCATGGTCAACCTTTAACCTTGCGTACTGAAGGCGCATCTGAAGTTGTCTCGAGAGCTTTAAAAGCTACATCAGTTATCAATTTGTGTATTTCGGTACCCAGGACGTACGTGATTCGCCCTTGCCCGCTCTACAGTCTGTTTTCGCCGTTTCTCATTCTCGTGTGAAGTGCCACTAGGCCCGCTCGTCGATGGTTGTGGTGAACCATCCATAATGGTGAGAAGGACCGCTCAGTTGCAGAGCCAAGTCGACTCTGAGAAAAGGGAGGACGACGAAAGTAAGGATGGCGGACAGGGCAGGGCAGGGCAGGGCAGGACAGTTCTGTAGTAGTTCAGCAAACACGCAACTTCGTTCAAAAAATCCGTCGCACGTGTAGCACTGAAGATCACGGGGTACAGGGGTGGCAATCACGTGGATATGATATCAAGACGAAGCCTTAGGTAAGCGCTTCGGGATCGGCCCGTGAACCTGCTGTTTGGACCTATGGATTCATCAAACACATCTGACCCTTATCTATCTATTTATTACAATGCCATTATCTTCTCCACTAAACTTTCCTTTATGGCTCTCGAAAAACCAGCATCTTTTGCAGCCTCCCGTGAACAATTTTTGCCTATACAAGGGGTGTGATTTTATCGTAATGGTGGTGGGTGGACCAAACCAGAGGAACGACTACCATGTGAACGAAACAGAGGTAAGTCCGAGGTCTGCGTAGATATCGAAGGGCTCGATAGAAAGTAATCCCGTTAGGAATGGTTCTACCAACACAAGGGTGAAATGCTTCTAAGAGTCGTTGACGATGGCGTATTTAGAGATGTAAGAATAGAGGAAGGAGAGATGTTCTTGCTACCAGGTAAGAAAGTATCTTGATATATCTTAATACTTCATCAAAGATTCACTTCCAGCAAACACGCCACACAATCCCGTCCGATATGCCGACACAATTGGGCTGGTCGTCGAACGAGTCCGGCCCTCTGGATCGATTGGTACGCCAAAAAATTATCACGATCAGTATACTTGCTGATTACATATTGCCAGATCGACTACGATGGTATTGTACATCAGACACCCACGCACAGCCTACAGTCATCTACGAGGAAGCATTTCCAGTGACGGACTTGGGTACACAACTGAAACCTGTGATTGAGAGATGGATGAGCCGAGAGGAGCTCAGAAAGTGCAAGGTTTGCGGTGAAATCGCAGATGCTAAGTGAACGTCTGGATGGATTCTGTACGTCAACATGATTTATTTATAATGCGACAGATGACATGACAGGTCACCCGACTGTAACTGTGATTGTCATGTATAGGCAGCCTGTGTATGCCTCCTAAATTTCCCAGTGTCATTTTTCAACGCATCGCAAGCATATATACTAGCGCTATTTTTCTGGTCCTGATTTTTGAGGTAATTTTGGAGTAAAACAGGTATTTGTTACCTAGTGCCAGTTAACTTTTTTTTTTTTTAAAAAAAAGAGAATGCTTTCCTTTCTTAATCGATGGCTGAGCACCACTTGCATAGCCTGTTTACGGCCCTGACGTGACCCTGATGGTGCTATGTACTTATAGGCTATGCCAGCTGACCTTTTGATTTAGCCCTTCACAGCAGTAATCGCTTAACGGCGGAACAGCTTAAGAAGGTCTCCCTGACATCGGTGTCTAAACTCGGCCGCATAGGACCTTTCTAAATCTTATCCATCTCCCAATTCAAGCTACCTCATCCCCAAGTCTTGTGTTGCGTAACCTCAGCCTCTGGCCCTGACTTGTAAATGATGCATATTGTGCCGAATACTGACTCTCAAATTCGAACACCATTGCCTGACAGTTTGATTGCGCAATACTCGATAATTTTTGGAACCATTCATCCTGTCAGATCAGGAACTCACCATTCGCGCCACAATCACGAATGATCTATTCCTTTTTCCCGGCAGAACACACGCCGTACCGGATTGTCCCCTCAGCCTCTGTATAAAAGGTCATATCCTACACTGGTAGACCTTACACACTTAAGCCTTCTAAATCATGTCTTACAACCGCGACTCCAACGACGACTCCTACGGATCATCTGGCGATTCCAACGATTACGGTTCGTCTGGAAACAACAACCAATCCTCCAATAACGACTCGTATGGGTCCTCTAACGACCGATCGTCCAACGACGATTCTTATGGCTCGTCTAACAACCGCTCCTCCAACGACGACTCTTACGGCTCCTCCAACAACGACCGTTCTTCCAATGACAACTCTTACGGCTCGTCCAACAACGATCGTTCCTCCAACGACAACAGCAGATCGTCTGATAATTACGGTGCATCTGGTGGCGACTCGTATGGTTCATCCAACAATACTTATGGCTCGTCTGACAACAACCGTTCGTCCAACAATGACTCCTATGGGTCTAACAACCGTGGCTCCTCCAACGACAACTCGTACGGATCATCCGACAATGTCGGCAGCAATAACCGTTCTTCCAATGATGATTCTTACGGCTCTTCCAACAACGATTCCTATGGCTCCTCCAACAATACCAATGATAACAAATCCTCGAACACATACGGATCTTCCAATAACGATGACAACAATCGCTCCAGCAACAATTCTAACACCGGAAGCAACGACTGGGTTGACAAGGGTGTGAAGGAAGCTGCATCCCGTGCAGGATATAGCCTTGTGAGCACGACACATTCATTTAACTCGGTTTTCATACTGAAAACAGAGTAGGATGACGACACTGCCAACAAAATTGGCTCCGGGCTGAAGGAAGGCCTCAAGAAATTTGGAGGCAACTGTAAGTGAACAACTAAAATTTTCGATTATTGCCACATTTCTTATTGTGATACTTGCAGTTTAAACGTCGTACCGATTCGTTAAGAACGTTTATTGAACAGGATATATAATAAACAAACCACGTACCCTGAGACAAATTGATATTCGAGCCGTTTTGACTCCGCGTATTAACGCTTCGCTTTGAGAGATCTTATCTACGTCTTTGTGGTAACACTTGGATAGCAGCAAAGCAACAACAGTGATCTAGATATACAACGTACGAATTCTCATTTGACCTGTCTCTAAGCTTCATATGACACCGGTCCAAGTCTCTACTAAATCGACGGTGCAGTAATTGTCGACCGGCACATACTGCTTAGTGATAACCTTGATAACCTCCTGTGCGACGAGGCCCCCCAGCAGCGCTGCAGTATTTGGAAGATCCGCAGTTGGCGCTCGTGCGCTACGATAATGATATTGTTATGTGGATTTATATAAGGAAAGTAAGCCGACATACATTTCACCTACGATGTCTGGGAACTCGTCAGGTAAGTTAGTTCCTGGTGGTAAGAAAGACTGGGCGATGGTTGTGAGCAGTTCTATGGTAGGTGTGATACCAGGTTGCTTGGTGCTCAAAGTAGAGAATGCCGCTAAGGATAAGTGAATGGCGGTCTGTTTTGGAGAGGTGGAGATCGCATTCACTGTTTAAATTCGTGAAAGCTGTTGTGAAGAGAAATAAAATAAAAGCATAGAACGACTAACCAAGTGCTGCTTGATCAGCATCCAGGGCACCCCACTTCTTGCCTGTTAGAACTTTGAGTGCATGGGCGTTCTTCACAAAAGAGTCCACAATGGCATCGTCGATCGGAACTGCTAGGAACGATTTGAAGCGAGCTTTTTCTTCATCAGCACGCGTTTTGTACAATTTCTGGAGGTGGATGTACTGGTCCGTGTTCGCTTTCATATCAGGCAGGGTACTTGTCAACGGTAGGGTATACGGAGGTTCTGATGTAAACTGTCGAAGTGCCTTAAGGAGGTGGAAGAACGGTGGGGAGGCAGGAGTAAGCGAGGCGAGGCGAGGGTCCTGCAAGAGCGGAGTGATATCTGACGGTACGCCAGTTTCGGTCCAGCAGCGATATGCCTGTGATTCTGCTTCCTCAAAGTTTTCTTCATCATATTTGATCTTCAAGGCGTTGATACCTTCCTTGAAAACTTTTTTATCAGCGCTGGATTGAGGTGGCTTGTTGTCGTGCTGGGCGGGAGTGTCAGTGACTGAAATGATGTAGGACGTAAGAATGCGGGATAACATCAATAAGAAAGTGAAAACCGTGACAGAAGCATCGAGTAATTTGGTTGACACGTACCGTTTTCTTCCAGTCTTCAAGGGCCTTAACGAGAATGACGACGTAGGGGATATGGGTGTGGTCAGTGGGATCCATTTTGGCTAAGTCTAGGGAAAGTGAATAGTCCAAAAGGGCGGGAAACGCTTTGTCTATACGTAAAGATGGCGCAGTTTCAGAGTGGCTTTCGATAACTGCGGGAAAAACAAGTTAGTATTGTTTGGGTAAACAGGATCATCCCAGACAACGCATTTCGTAGAGATCGTTCCAACAAAAAATAGTGCGCAATGCCTGTCCAACTTACTGGTATGCTCATGAAACTGAACGAAGAATTCCGCAATAAAACCTGCCGATCTTATGACAACCAGTGTGGGGAATGAGTCGTCGGACCAGAGCAACGTCGATAGTTTTTCAGTTAGAATTGGGTCCAGATTGTGCACGATGACCAGTGTGAATGATGTAAAGTACGAAGGGTTCTTCTCCAATAATTCTTCTACGTTTGATGTATCCGCTACTCCAGTAACACCGTCGTTAAGTTCTCCAAGGAGGCGAACAGCTTCTGCCGCGCGAGATTTGCCGATGCTCGAGGGCCCCTCGAGAAAGAAATTGTTTCCTGCATCCTCTGGGGTTACTTGAGTGTGGTCTAAGATGGTGAATTTGCCAACACCGGGCAATACAAGGTTCTTGAGTACTGAAGTGGATGTAGCAGATCCGGAGACGACGAGAATGTGTGCATTCTCTAGCGCGCTCTGCCCTGTCGCCGCCCATAGACTGCGGAATAATAGCTGAGTGGCTAAATATGATTTTGAGAGGTTCGTTTACATACCGAAGCTGGCGATCATAGCGCCTTGCCTTACTATCCGGTTGTGCACTGCATCACAGATATATTTCGGTGAGTTAATCATCGGGTAGGTGGTTTCCATACTCAGTCAGGACCGCCGTAGTTGCATTTTGGATATCCTGGGCTTCGGCCATGATGTGGTGTAGATGGTAATGACTGTTATCGATATCAAGTTTAAGAGCGCCCGTGACGGCGTTTGTCTTCGTTTGTCATGACTCGCACCAGCTCGTACCTCTCAGAGTTCTCAGCACAGATGCCATTAACACCTCCCGTGCCTCCGGAAATCATCAGTAATATTGTTACCGAACTGTCAGGCGACTGGAGATCACTTGAGGCCTGCAGTATCGTGTCTTCGTCCTTCCGAGAACCATCACAGCGATGCCTCTTCAAGTCAATGACTATTATCCTCTATAACCAAAGGGGAAGGGCAGCATGCAACCGTTTGTACACTGTCCTGTCGTTGAACCCTCGTATAGGACTCTACGTTCGTTCCCTCCGCTTATATTTCTGTGACGGACAGCCCACCACAGATATTCTAAGAATGCTACCACGTCTGCGACACCTCGAAATCGAAGGATTTAACACTGAAGCCCCCAATACCGGAGCAAATTGGCCCGCAATGTTAGAAGACTTGAAGGCAGATGTGCTGAACCTTTTACGGCTGCCGACCCTTGAAGATCTTGTCATGTCAGACATACACAAGTTTCCGCTTGCCTTTCTGAATAGGTGTCCGCAACTGAAAGACTTGCAGCTGATAAGATGCAGTCTTCCCGACTCGAGCAGGACCAGCGCTGCATATGATGCCTCCCTCATCATGTGGCCTACCGGGAATGTCAGAGTTCAACAAGGATATCTTGACTCTTTGACCACATGCTTCCCAAATGGTATGTCAACTTGCTTGATAAAAGCCTTTGGGGATCCTACATCTTCGTTATCAATTTCTCGTCTCCGGCGATATAATGGCGATGCTTCTTCCCCTCAAAATGTCGAAGAGTACCAGCAATTGGTCAATTTTACTTCGAGATCGCTTGAAATAATCAACATTGTCATACCATCAGGTTAGTGCGGTACGTATTTCAACGCTCCAGATCTCACTAATGAAATTTCATTCTACCCACCCGTCCAATCATGTAGGATTGTTCTTAAACGCCTCCTTGGATCTAATCTATCTAACCCAACTGCGAACCATCCAATTCAGTTTTTCACGGGAGTTCCTTGTTAATACACTGCTGTGGGCTCTTCCCGTTCTCGAAACGATTCCAGAAGGGAACAACGTCGAACAGATCGTCATGTTGCTTGCGGGCTGGGACTCCTCGGGGGATGCGGAGTTAGCAAAAGACGCTGGGGAGGCCTGGCGCAAATTGGACGATTTGTTAACGAGGCCGCGATACGAGGCAAACCTGCGCCATGTCATCGTAAAGATGGCCTCCGCATCTGACAAGAATGGCGAAAACTTGTTAGTGAATGGCACAATCCAGGATTTATCCAAGTTGCATTCCAAAGGTGTGCTTGAGGTTTATACGATCCCGATTACCACGACCTACGGCTGAATACCTCTGGGGGCATGATTTCGAGCTGTAAAATGTATTTCGAGTATGTTGAACTTAACCTAGCTGACTTGTGTGGCGATGACGACTTTATAATATCACAATCTAGAACTGATCGTGCAGCACCAGTGTGATCTCATACCGTCATTATACTGCAGTACTAATACACAAACGCAGACAGATATAAGAGCGTCAGGCTATAGATCCAAGATAATAATCCCTGTCAGTGCTCGACTCGTAGTCACTTCGTTCGTATCTTGGAGAAGCCACATCCCAGGGATCGAGGATGAAAGTGATGTATGCAAAAAAGACGCACTGTTTTGGGCCACAAATGACGTTGAGCTTTCCGTATAGCGGCCTGGGACGTGCAGAGAGTGGAGCCTAATGTTTGCAAATCTTTTTCAATAAACTGGAAACTCCTAGTCATCATTGTATACGCAATGGCGATCTAATTCCTGTGCATGGAGTATTATTATCTTACATATGTAAGGCACATATCCTTACAGGATACCACGACAGTCCCATCCATCGGCGCAAGGAATATGCCAACGGACAAAGCCACCATCTTTTTTGTTTATCAATTGCCTTCCAGGCTGTAATTATCTATAAACTCCGAACTTAGAGATGGTGGCGTCTCATTGGGCATTCTCCTGTCGCGCAGAAGCACAGTTAGTCTTTGCTGAGGCCGTAGAAATTTTAACACTTGTCATTAATACTACTATAGGCAGACTTGATATAGAAAAGTCGATGCTCATCGAAGGCGAGCGGTTTTGATGTTTGAGAGCTTAGAAAACTGATCGGCGAGGCTGTTTCCTGAATCTGAGCTTCACTCAAGGAGTGCCTACCTGTGCTTACACACTCAGCTGGTTACGGATACAAAAAGTTTGGATGCTATGGTGACTCGGATAGAAACGACGCGTTGTTTGGTGGGGACAAATAGCTATTTCATTTGCCAGGCAATCGCCAAACAATGACGACACGTTGAAAACTTGACCTCTCACACAATAGCCGATGTATAGAATAACGGTTGCAACATGTAGAGCTACTCTGAAGAGGCCAATACACGGTCCTCGCTGTTACCATAGATCACTTCCACCACTTTCAGCGCACCTCCAGTCAAACTTCATAAATCATCATCATTCCTCCGATCTAGGCACACGATCCAACCGTGCCCCAGATTCTGGCCCCAAGCCAGAGCAGCGTGACAAGCTTCGACTATCAGATCAAGACTGGGAAATTATTACAGGTGAGCTATGATTTCCACTGGCCTCCATGTTTCCTCTGATGCCAGCTGTAGTCCTCCAGGGCGGGCAATATATGTCCTCCAACAGACATTGCCAGAATTCTTCCTGGTTGGTCTAGTCACTTCTATGGACAAGGTTACGGGTACGCCTCGGTCAGCAACAACGTCAATTCCGGTTCTCAACGCAAATCCGCTGGATTATCAACCATACGGCAACGAGGATGCTGAAGTAATATACAGTCCCAAGGTTGGGCTCTCCTACAGGCCGCCTGTGATACTACCTGCGCCATTTCCTGCTACACTTCACGTGGAAGGTACGCTGTACTCCTCACAAACTATATTGGGCTGAACAGGCTTTAGGGCTACCGTTGTACCTGGCCTCTGCTGTTTTCATTCGCCGTACACTCAATGCGTTGTACACCGATTTAAGCGTGGAGCTCAAAAAAGTAGTGGTCAAAACTCCACGCTCACACTCATCGCCAACCACTTCTGTCGAAGATAGGCAGGAGACAACAAAGCCATCGTTACAACAAACGCGTAAAAGTAGAGAGAAGTCTTTGATTGTTGGCTTCTGTGTTACGGGGAACTCTAGGGTGAGCGGAACGCGAGGCGAATGGCAGGTGTAAGTGTATCGGGACACGCTGCTAGCCTCGTGTGTTGACTTGTTTTGGTAGATCTTCAACATATACGTTCTCTCCAACTACAGGCTTAATCGAGAAGCACTTCATTGACTCCATATATCCAGCACCGCACCAGGCTGTCTATGACTCACTCCGAATGAGTCTTGGGAAGGTGTTTGGTTTTGGTTTGGATGATGGCACCAGAGCTAGGTCAAATGGCGCGGCATGCGACGTCGGGGATGGGCATGGGAAGGGGAAGTAATATAAGGCATGTTTGCTACTATAATCGAGCACTCTACTTACAAGAAAATTTTAATCGGCCTCCGCCTCTCAGTGATTGTTATCCATCTCCATCTCAAAGTTCTGGTCGTATTGTGCTCACTGATCATAGGCCCACAACTGATGTCTGATCACTCTTTTTCGTTGATGGGTTTATAGGCCGAGCCTTGTTGCGGCCTTCCTTGCTTGGGTTTCGCTCCCGCCAAAACACACATGGCAGCTTCCCATCTCCAAAACAGTGGCATATTGCTCAGATGCCATCTAGTGACCAGATGTCTTGACCCCTTATTTCACATAAATTCAGACCTACACAACGACTTCATCATCCAATGCGTTGTTCTGAAGACCTCGTGGGCCGAGTCTTGTACTTCACCCTCGTGACTGGGAGTGAGCCGCCTTCTCCCCTGTCCCTAACGATTTATCACCATACATTCCTTCCCGCAGAATTCGAACGAAGCGAGAATGACACTTCCCATACAAAAGTAACATCGCTCAGGCACTCTCAGGCACACAAAAACCAAGTCCATGGGAGTACATACCACCTTGTTCATGTCACGCGACGGTGTTGCGGGCTCAAGCGCAAAAAGAACTCTGGCGCGACGTGATTCTGAAGTTCATTCCTCAGAAGGATCGCAACGGGTGTGCGATAGACGGTGAAGTGCTTGGAGGAGGAGTATATCAAATCTCACAGGGTACGAGTAAACTCCTTCACCACTAACGTGTGTTTTTTTATATGGATACTGGTCATCATCTGATCAAAGTATATGTAGTGGTGATTTAACCGCACTCAACACACCGGTACAGACCGGTCCCCGCTGTACATAACCATCAACTCCCAGAAGAGATGTCAAATATCCAGTCAGATGGTGTGTAAATGTCAAGTAGAATATGGTATACAAAGAGAGAAAGGGAAACAGTGTACGGTGCAGCATCGGTGCAGTACGTATGGGAGTTTAGAGACTGATGTATTTAATCTGCAGATTTGCCAGAGATGGGAGGGTGTTCTCACGCTGATCTTTCCCAAAATCTCACCCTCACTGCCAGTATACTCATGGAACTTCTCATCGGACTTTATGGTTGGCTCCTTAATCAAAGCACAACTTCAGGCATGATGCGCGCCCCCTCAATATCATTCCATAATCCATCAGTGAACCCTTAGATTTATGAAACCTTCATGAAACTCATCGATGTCTGCAGGATGCCATGGCCGCGATTCAGGTGGCTAACAGTCGCGCACGACGACAAAATATGTCAGATACGGTGGGCAGTTTATGAGCACAATGTACTGGGGCAGAGCGTCTGAAAGACTGGCCCTAAGAGATCTGCTCCATGGCTGCTGGCTGGTTAAAGCTTTTTCGGTCGACACAATTCGGAACAGATCTGAACATTCAAATCTAAAGAAAACTGAAGCACCCACTATCAAGAAGCCATATATTTATATGGACCTTACCGTCATTGAAACTACACATACCCCAAGCATCAATTTTTATCCCACGCGGTTTTACTTAATTCAGTCTGACCTAGACCGACCGCTAGTGCGTCATCTGCCCACCCCACATCATTTCTAGTCTGCGAGTAAGTGGAGCTGCTGCCTGTCGGTGCGAACGTTTATCTTACCTACTTTAGGTTCCATAGCAAAAGATTACAGAATGGCAGAGATGTCGTACTCCTCGGGCGACACGAAGGCACGGGAGGAGGAAGACCTTTCCATCACTGCGTCGCATTCTTCAAAGTTGTACAACCATGGTATCAATACTGAAGCCGAAAGAAAAGCGGTTCGCAGGATGGATTGGACGGTGCTACCGATAGTTACGATGTTCTACCTCCTTTCATTCCTAGTGAGCCTTTCTAACAACGACCCATAATCGACCTCAGCCAATAACTCACTTCCAATGTAGGATCGTGCAAACATCGGTAACAGGGATTCATACCTTTATATATCCATCAGCTTACACTAGCCTCTCGTTTTTCTTAGGCAACGCCCGTGTCGCAGGTCTGCAAAAATCGCTTAACTTGACAGACCACCAATACCAGGTCGCAGTGACTGCTCTTTACGTGTAATCTCGGCCCTATTCCTAGTGGACTCAATTCACAGTAGGGCTAATGGTAGACATCTTTTTTCAGGCCATACATAGCCGCAGAACTGCCTGCGAATCTCATCCTTCGGAAGGTCGGACCGAAGGTACTTATGCCCACCCTACTGACTATATGGGGAATCATCGTCACACTTCAAGGTACGTCTCTCGTCCATGAATTCGACTTGGATTATCAAAATGAAGTAATTCTGATTTATACACTTAAAGGCCTAGTCAGTTCTTACGGAGGCTTGGTGGCTGTACGCGCATTACTCGGATTAGTCGAGGGACCGATGTTCCCCGGAATCGTCCTTTATTTGTCTGGATTCTACACGCGCTCGGAACTATCTTTGCGGTGAGTTTGTCTTCCCGGGCTCCCTTTCCCCGTTGACGTTTGACGGGAATGACCACCCGAAGCATTGCGTTATTTTTCTCCTCAGCTTCAGTGAGTGTTCCAAAGTCCACCCCCTAATCTAGTTTGAATTGTGGCGGCTGAACAATGGTTCGCCTCATAGTTATCCGGTGCATTTTCAGGTTTGCTTGCAGCTGGGATCCAAAATATGAATGGATTGGGGGGTAGACCTGGTTGGGCGTGGATCTTCATTCTGGTATAGGCTCAAATTTCTCCTGTAATTTCTTTTATATTTTACTTACACCAATCTAGGAAGGACTGTTCTCTATGTTGATGGGAATCATTAGTTTCTTCCTGCTACCTTCAACACCTCGCGATTCAAAATTCTTAACAGATGAGCAAAAAGAGTGAGTGTATCATGCCATTTACATCCCCATTGTTAATCTCACAACAATTTCTCTTCCAATGTTCAATACAGCCTTATCATGAATCGGCTTGAACGGGATCGCCCGTCTATCAATCCCTCGGACCGTTTTTCAGTTTGGGAAATCGTCCGCTCACTCAGGTCGCCCCAAGTCATCCTGATGTTCATCATCTTTTTCATGGTCGGAACGACCTTATACGGTCTTGCGCTCTTCTTACCATCAATCGTAAACCAGCTTGGTTTTAGTCCAAATAAATCTCAGCTCCTCAGTGTGGGTCCGTTTGCTGCCGGATTTTTCGGTGCGTCCACACCATATTTCAACTTTACCATAGATAAAGGTTCTAACATTCTATTTGTTGATCAGTCACCTTTATCGTGGCGTACCTCTCTGATAAGTACAATTCTAGGGGAATTCCATCAGTGATTATTTCGATGTTGGCCGTTATAGGCTTCTCTATATATCTCCGTCAGCTTATTTTTTGCATTGAGTTGCTTCTTCAACGCCACTCACATCGCTCATAGATACTGATCATAAATTTATGGCGTATGGCTCCCTATATTTGACCGTGCCAGGTGTTTATGCCTGCGCACCTATGTTATGCGCTTGGATGGCGAATAATTCCGAACCATACTATCGACGCGCTACAAGTATCGCAATAGGCTTTGTGGCAACCAACGCTGTTAGTCTTTTCAATGTTTCATTGACCAGATTTTTTTAAATTCAAACCAGGGAGGGATCTTAAGCACCTGGAGATTTCCAACTAAAGAAGGCCCTCGGTTTAGGAAGACTACTATCATGGATCTCACCTTGTGAGCTTGTAGTGCAGTACAGTCATCAATACTAACCAGATTGTTTATCTTTAGTGAAATCCTAGCTGTGGTATTCTGTTTTGTTAACATGCTCTACTTGAGCTGGATGAATCAATACAAGAAGAAACGGCGCTCAGAATTGTTGGCACCGTACACAAGCGAGAAGAGTGGTGATGGTGGAGAAAGAGCTTGGATAGAACTTGGCGACCGGCACCCTGATTTCCATTACACCCTCTGATGGCAGGAGCTTCTCATGTGCCTTCCAGGTGGGACTTGAGTTTCTACCCGTCGGTAACCATTTCTTTGAGATTTATTTGTTTAATAATCCAGCGATTATTCCTTTTGGGTGGAGCACGGCCGTTATCCTAATCAGTTAGAATGGTCAACCATTCAAGCTTCAGTGTACTTTATGCTAAACGGCCTGGGATGGTAATATAATTCACAAACATGACACAAACTCGTGCATGGTACATGACTTACGTTCATCAGTGTTGATTGTGGCGGCGTTAACTTTTAAGTTGGTGCGAGTGGTGTGAGACGGCGTCGGAGGCAGAACGAGGGCGAGGTGTGTCAAGAATTCTAGCATTGACACGGCATGGAATTATAGTCCAAACTCACTGTGTGGCGGTTTTCGTTTATTCGGATGAGTGCATACCCCCACACCACTCCACTCGAAACAATCTTGCAAGCATCGGGAAGGAAGTTCAGTCGTCCTAAATCTAACGTCTGACGATGCTGACTACACTGCTCAGGCGGCTAAGTACATACCAACCGCCACCAAATCCTTGGTACTTCGGTGGGCCGGGGGTTGGGGAAGCTCATGAAGAAGGCCCTAAAGTGTAGCCATGATGTACAGACTTGCAGCCAAGGACTTGGCAGTATTTTAGGCTGTGAGACATTGGAACAGCAAGGACGGTTATGCGTCCTTAGCGCCTTAACTTCACGGTGGACCGTGTTGAAACCGGATCTGAAGGTGCTCGTACAACTGGCATCTGGGATTGAGGAAGGACTAGTTCAGGGGTCACGGCCCCCACATTCCTTGAGATCGACGGTAGCGGGGCATGGGTATAACAATGGTTGAATGAACAAGGACAGTGTGGCGGGAGCAAAGTGAAGGTCTACAGTTGAGTCCTCGACAAAGCCTAAAGTAGCAAATCAGTAATAACTGGGTCCTAGTTCATGGTCATGTCTTATATATTATAAAAGACGGGTATGTATACTGAGCTCGTTATGCAAATGATTCAATGATTTGTGAAATATCGATGGTCCTCAGGACCTCTCAGGACCGACAAATACTGATGATATTGTAAAGTTTCAGTCCCTAAGTCTCAATGGAATCTATGGTATCAAGGATAGAAACGTCATACGAAGATGAATAATAGTGCGATTGGTTGGCGAAAATGCGTAAAGGAGCTGAATCAACCAGCAGCATCTCGTCCCAAGAGAAGGTAAAATGAAATGTGAGGTATTCCACGGACAATTCAAACGGGGCGCAGTGTCATGGAGAATATGCAGCGGTAGTGGCTTAGAGCTCGTCGCAGTAAGGGAGATCATCGTCGTTGTCGTTGTCATCATCGCCAACAGGGGCCGGCGTTGGAGCCGCGGGAGCAGGCGTTGGGACAGCGGGAGCAACAGTTGGCTTGGTCTTGCCAGGGGTGGAGGCCGTAGTCGGCTTGGCAGGGATGGCAGTAGGGGGGATGGTAGCTCCCGGAAGGGAGCCAGAGGGAACCGGAGGAGCCTGGACCTTATCGGAGGCGCAAAGGACCTGGAACGGTCGCGAAGGGGGATATCAGAAGTCGTTCAACAAAGAGCCGTAAAAGAAGGACGAATGGGGAATATAATGATCGATGTTCTTACCTCGCCTACGTAAAGGTTAGAGCATTCATTGTTGATCTGAGGATTATTCAGGTAGAGAATCGTGGTGTTGACACGCAAATTTGAGGCAATTTGCTCGCAGGTGTCATCAGCGACGATGACGTAAGTAGTCGAACAATCCTCGCCAGCGTTACCAAGGCACAATTCTTGACCTGGGATCAGGTTTGAGCATGAAGCGTCAATAAGACCAGCATTGACTGTTGAGAGCTGGTAACTATTATTTTTTAATTGTATTCAGGCTGTGTATTGTGGGATCGTGACGAAGGTAACACGCACGTTGAGACGTTCTGAGCTGCAGAAATGCTGTCACAGATATCTCCCTCTTTCACAGTATATTTCCTAGTGCACCAGTTTCCAGCGAGCACGGCTAGATGGTTCATGTTGTCAGTTTCGAATTTGATATTCAATTTGTGACAAATTCTAACATTGAGCGAGAAGAGGCAACGCTAGGAGTGTGGCAGAGAAGAACATCGTGGTGCAGTGGTGGTGAGTAACGAGTGACTGATGCAATATAATGCAAGAAAGAGAGACTTGAACGTCGACGAGAGCCTGGGATGGGAGATGAGGAAATTTGTCAACAACATTCCTCCAATATATACTTCGGCAACTTCCCGTAATTGTTGCCCAGGCTACCGATCAGCCTCATTGGTTCTCCAGTTATAACGTGGCTCATTTCTAGGCGCGAGTTTGGTCTAAGTAAAACGTTCTCTAATTCTGTAAGCAAGCTAAACCTATCCTGTAGAGTTATAGTACTACTTTTGGTGGTGGGGACTCTGCAGCAGAGTTATAACTTGCTTGGCAAATTAAGAAAACAGTTACAAATTCTACAGCTCCAGAACAATATGCTTGGCGAATTCAAATGTTGAAGAATGTTACCCATGCCAGGTTATAATTATGTAGCCCCATTGAAAACTTGTGGTCATGGAGTGTGTCGAGGAGCAAGGACGCTTTACCATATTTCTTGCAGCTAGTAATGCGTAGCTCGATACTCTTCCCAATATTCAATATTGTGAGGGTGGTCATTGGTCGGCATCATAGTGCAGACAAGTACTTCGACGGGCGCTGACGTGGTGGTAACGGTTAGTTGCCAACAGTTTCGCACATGTCGAAAATCGACACATCTAGCCACATTGCCTTTGGGAGAAAACCTCAAAACTGAAAGCAAACGGCACAGCTTGAAGACAGGCGCTGATCAAGGCACAATAGTGTGCCACAGTCGTGTGAAGAGTCTGAAATTCCTTGACATGTTGTCTTGTGGTGAAGTCATGATTATAGTTGAAAGTATATGATTCCGTTATGAGACATGGACAGTGATTTCCTTGACCAAGGAGGATCCTAGTCGCTCGATCTCACTCAGAACAGAGGGTTCATTCAGTACAACGAGGCCTTTCTCTTTTGATTTCTCGTTCTCCTGAAAGATTTGCTTTGATATGAAGTGGCATGTACATCTGTTAAGAAACCGACCTTTTTGAGTGGGATGCTGGAGAACTCGCCCAGCACTCTGAACGGTCGCGGTTCTTTCAACGATGGATCCCAAACGATCCCAAAACAATCTCCGCCAAACATATCGTAGAAGATCTTGAAAGTGTGTGCGTATGTCCGCTATTGTTAAGTCCGCAGTTAGACTGGGTCAACATTTTGCGGCCTTGATACTCACCTGCAGATCATCGAAGAGGAGACGCGCCGGATCAAACCCAGGGCGGACAAGTGCATGTTGATCCTCCTGTAGATTAGCATACTTGCCGCGGCTTGAGGGGAAGTCGAGGTCGACGGTGACATTGTGGAAGTAACGTGGTAACAGATCGGGGTTCAAATGCACGACAACATCATATGCATCCGTAGGATGTATAAACATTGGCTTTGGTGGTATATAACTCAAATATAGGTCAAGAGTCAAAAGCCGAAGGCTTACCTTGACTGTGAATGTACCCTCCTCCATCGCTTGCAGATGATCCCACGTTGCCTTCGCCAGCGCTTTCACGCGATGCGCGACAACGATATCGGGTCCATGTGAGGTCCACATTCGTCCATCTTTGTCAAACTCCGTCGAGACTTTCCACACTCCACTCCTCGTATCTTTGGGTAGTATGGTTTGAGTTTCCTCCGTGGGCTTCCTGATACCATACAGGGGTATAAACCACTCCTCCTCCCACTTCCAGTCCTTCAAACACGCGATAACCATCGCAAATCCACGCTCCTTGCTCCCCGGTACATTTTGGTCCTCCTGGCCTTTTTTCCCCTCGTCCAGGTCAACACCGACACGACGACCGTCACCTACAAAGAATGCAGCACAGATGAGTTCCACTACCTCTTCAGTGATATGCCCATGTAGTAACCAATGTGCAGCCAACCACCGTTTAACCAGGCGCACAGTTCCTGCAAAAGCTGAATACTGGTGGCACAACGCAGCAACCGCCCGGTGGTGGCGGGGTGCATGGATGAACCGCCGTGTATACACCTCCTTCGCTTCAACCGCCTCGCGGAACTGTTTACCGTCTTTCCCATCGTGCCCTTTCTGCTGCGTTTTGAGAGCAGGGGGTACTGGCTTGTTATAGTCATCAATAATACGATCTAACAGCACAGCTTCACGGTCGTTCCATATCGACAACGCGAACGCCCAACCTTCCGGCGTAATGATTTCAAGTTTGACCTTGTCCAAAATTTCGGACTTGTGGACGCCGTCGCCAACGACTACGGCCGCTTGTAAGCCGTTGGTAGAGGACATAAGTTCCGCGGCGATACGTTCAAAGAAGGCAAGTTTGGTCTTTTGAATGGCTTTAAGATCGTCTGGCCATCGTGAAGACTTCTCAAACTCGAGTATAAGGTAAATCGGGGACAAGTATCGAGCTGTTCTTGGCATTGCCGGGGCGAGTGAAGGTGGCAGAGGAACAGGGCTAAACACGCTTGTATAACGTAATTGCTCAGAAAAAGGGCTGATATTCAGCACTGCCAGCGGAAGAGCTTTATCCAAACCTTTGATGGTTTTCACGAGGTTATCAAAGGCGGTCATTGCACCCTTGAATCCGGTAGTTGCACCCGAAGTACGGTACTTGGAAGATATCGCTTCGGGGAGACGGAGCAACGAGTCAAAACTTGTTTGCCATGTATGTATCGAGGTATCGTCAAGGTTAAAGTGACGCTTGAGGACATGTCGAACAATCATGGCTGGAATATGAGCTCGTTCATCAGCTGTTTTAACGTCCCAAACAACACTCTCCACGATTCGGCCATCTTTAAAACGTCGCAGTTCTGCTTTGTCACCCCAGAAGTCGCGGAATGCCTGAAGTTTGGAGGTGTCCTCATCATCTGCTGCGGGTCCGTGGTCAACAAGACGATATGCTGTAGAAGGATCGTGAATAAGTCCGACGTAAATGATGCTAGGGTTTGGGGGGTGCGCTTGCGATAGGTGTCGAGGAGATGCTACTGCATGTAGGATGGACGCTGCCTTGGTACGATCGCCGAGGCCATGATGGACAAGGGATGATAGAGAGGCCATTAAAGCATTCGCAGCAGAGCCGTAGTCTAAAGTAGAATGGAGGGACAGTGCAAGAGGTTTGGCTGATGATAGGTCGACACGAAGAATAGTGTCAAACCTTGATGAAAGATCGCGGTGGTCGGTAAGGAAAATATCGGTAAAGGGATCGGTCGAGGCCAAGGCATGATCAAGAGCCTCCAGTGTTTTTAGAGCATCGTGGCACAGCTTATGATATATCAGCTTGGTGCTACAAGAAGATTCAAGAAAACTTACAAGTTCAATGGAGCCGATGGGCACTCCAGCTAAAAGGTTCACGGTCGATGTTGAATCTACGAAAACCATGGTATGGTTCTGCTGATACTCCTCTGGAGGGAACTAAGGACAGAAGTAAGATTGACGCGAATAAAGAAGGGAAATAACTCACACGATGAGATTCGCGAGCTCTAACGAAGATAGGATCTTGCCGAAAGTTGTGCTTGGCTGAATCCCGTCAGTATAATTATTCAGGCCATTTCGACAGCGGCTACTCACACAAGAAATCCAGAGTGGCACGGAAAAGTTGATATGAACTCAACCCTTTGCCCACTGGCCTTCGTTTGGACAGCTTCCCGTTAGTAGCACGCTCTTCACCCGCCACTAGGAGACCTAGCAAAGCACTCCACCACGAGCCTCTTGCTTCGAATCCGCTAACACACATTTTCGATCCAGGTCCATAGCCTCGCTGGTTTGCCCACACACGAAGAAGAGTTACTGCGTCACCGAAAGCTGGTGTTTCCTCTTTCAAAGCGTGTATCGCAAGAAGCTGAGCTTTGGGTGTCAGTGCTGATAGAAGGGCGGTGTTGTAGATCGGCGTCGCGGTGTTTGATTCTTTGCTTTCGTTTTTTGCTGATGAGTTGATTCGGATGTTGGAATGTGAAGGGGATAGACGGTGAAGGGATATTGGGCAACTGAGTGATAACACCGGTATAATACATACCTGGGCATTGAGTTTTGAAAAGTCGTTCTGAGAATTATCTATACGGCGTGGGCAGAAGGTTGAATATTTCAGCGAAGGTACATACCACTTTTGGGTGTTAATACAAGTTTCGTCAGACGTGGGTCACTCGAAGCGGATTGATATTGTGTGTCCACATTGAGACCACTTTGCAAACCTTTGACTGCAATTGCGGTGGCTATCACGGCAAGATAGAACGCGCGTTTATGAAAAAAACGGCCATTCAAATAATCCTTCTCTTGAAAGAGACTCTGAGACGTCATATTAGTATCAAGGGTTATTCGACCGGACTGAGTCTTACATTGGGCATCTCGACAGCAACATCAACTCCAAACTTTATTCCATCCTTCGCTTTGACGCTAATTTTGAGTGGCCAGCTTCCAACCAACGTAATATCGCTCGGTTTTTCAAAAGCCACTTTCCAATTCGTTTCCTCGGTAGGGAGGGGTACTGAATATGGCACTGAGATACCCTTAGCCAGGAGCGTCCTAGAGGCTTCGAGGGGATGTTTTGGTGAGATCGGTGGTAAGGTTGCGAGGAAAGTGTGGAGAGAAAGTAGAAAACGTTCAAGAGGTTGTATTCGTGATTGTTTAGGCCCTACGTTTGGCAAAAGAGCATCAATCTAAAATCGTGTTAAAGGCTGAGGATTTGGGTCATGGAATTCTAGGCGGACCTGTAGTTTGAAAGAGCTGGACCTAAAAAGATCAGTTGCGTCTCTGATGTCCCGAAGCTCTTCGCCTGTTGGCGGTTTCTTGGGCTTCGTTCCAGGTAGATGTATCTCTTCCGCGACCTCGTTGTTGGACTCTTTTAGGCCCTCCCACTCTTCTCCGTCATCTTCTTCATTAATTTCCGCTGAACTCTCATCCTCATCCTCGTGATCGCTTAGATGTTGTTCCTCCAAGGAGTGGATACTAGCGTCCGACCCACTGAGGTCGTCCTCGACTTTCCTTGTCTAAATAAACATTAAAACTATTGTAGAGAAATATTGTGGTTGGAATACCTTGCGTGAACCTTCCTCTACTCTTCTTTTCCGTTTGAGGTTCAGCGCCATTGATGAAGGGTGTAAGGCAAAAAATTGCACAGCCACTACACCACCTATTCATTCATGGCACTCATCACTGCAGGACATTTACTCCAACCAAATTACAACCGTCGCGGTACCATCACCACCGCCAAGCCCTTTCTCCTCCGCTCAAGTAAGTTGAGGGCTCCGTGGTGTTCAATCTAAGCTGCGTTCAATCTAGGGGAGGCCTAGGACTTGATTTGATCATCAAATAAGACATGAAACTTTGCTTTTTCAGAAATGTCTATCTTCGGGGGATTTAAAGGCTCCAAAGGACTCATGTGTATTATGAACCAGAGCTCATTCCAGAAGAACTCAATAGCTTGTGAATACTCGGCATCCGAATCACAGTGTAGATGACGGAGATTGTCGACGTTGATCCTTCAAAAAGTTCCTGAATACTTTGTGGCGTTCGAATAATCTCAACTCTCGGAAAGTTCTTCATTACCCGTTCCCTTCGAGGCGTCTACGCCACAACCTCGAATTCTGGTAAGTCCATAAACTCCTTTCTGTTGACTGCATGAATAGCAAGATATTCTGTGCAAGGCCTTTCATCTTTGAAAGGCCCAGTATTTGCTCCTTGTGAAACGGTTTCAACGATTTTATATCGCTTTCCCCAAACCCATCCGGGAACCTTCGATAACAGTTCCATGTGTTATTGGTTGTATCATTGATTGAATTCCTCTCGCCCACAAGTACTTTCATGTGTACGACCAAGGTGTATTGTGCAAGCAGATTAGCTTGAAGCCGGTGGATCTCGGGGCGCACGTATGTAAGAATGGTATTGTACACGCGCCGATCGATGGTGTCGAGGCTCGCTATAATCTCCCTCTCCCCCATAGAACTGTTAGGCGCTAACGCTTTGTACTCCGGGCTCTGCGCACTGCAGTATCTGTACTAGCTGTTATGTCATACAGGGCAAGCCAGGATACTGTCTGAGAATCCATCACTTGTAAACTTGTATCGTATTGAGGATTCCAAGCGCTGAGAGGCGCGGTGGTACGTGTTCATGGTCGTACCAGTCTATGTGTGGAAGGTAAATGTAATGCTTAGCCCAGCCAAACCTGTCAGACTGGCAGTTCCAATTGGGGACCCCGTCAGTATAATACACTCCTCCTCCTCCTCATAACCCATAGCTCGCTTAGCACACTTTTTCAACTTCCTTTATTGTCCCCTAGAGTGATTCCGTTATTTCTCGGTCTTACAGAGATGCATACTGCACATATTCGCGCGTTTGATGCCACCAGAACTAAGGGATTCGCCTATAAACTCCTGCCTGCTACTGGCCTGCCGAAAAGTACAGGTAATAGCAGCTTCAAGAGACCGTACAACCATTCAAGCACTAAAATTGCTCCAGGTCTACTGGTACCTGAATTTTCTCAGCGACACTTCTTTTTTATTTTTCGTGCGTGGGGCTCCTTCAACTGACAAGTTCTGCCTCCACCATTTGAAAGATAAAATTAATGTCCCATGCTTCTGTAGTAGTCCCACACCGTTACATGGCATGTAGAGCTAGACTAATGATCTAATGTAAAATTAACGCAGGTTAAGCATGCTGGAGCAATTTAAACAATATTGTGAGAATTTAATCAAAGGTTCAATCTCAGGAACCCATGCTCGCGACCTTGAACAAGCATGGAAGATTTCGAGATGATCACAGAACGGAAGTCCTATATCTGTTATATCACACCACGGCCACGTTAATTACTTTGAACGGTCTGTTCAATCAAGACTCGAGCATAATCTCCACGGGTAGTGATGGCGAATTTAAACGGTAGAGGATGCCTAGTACATTAGAGTAGGAAATGATACATCAAAAGAAATTCTATACGTAGCCGAAAACACATACCGAATCAGTCCGCTGGTGAATGCAGCTTTCGGCTCCACAGGTCGACCCACCTCGTCCACGCCACGTTTTATATTGAAGCAAGCAAGTATGCAGGCGATAGATATGAAAAGCTGAGATTCTGCCACGTAACGGCCTGGACAGACACGCCGTCCGTATCCAAATGTTACAGAGAGGGGATCGAGAGGTGAAAAGTCAGGGCTGCGACCTTCCTGCTGACCAGGCGCAAGAAATCGCTCAGGATTGAAGGCACTTGGATTAGGGTAGATCACGGGGTCATGGAGCATCTCCCTGGAAAATGGCATAAGTATGAGCAACTCGAAGCAAATCGGCGGCGATCTTGTCCGTTTACCATGAGTTACCAACGACAATTGTACCCGCGGGGATATGGAAACCTTTATACTCGTCATCTTTTGTGACCATATGTGGTAAACCTGCCATGGAGAGGTAAGTGATATGATTCGAGGAAAATACATTTGGACAAACCAAGAGGTGCAACTGGACTCCACCTAAAAAAAGTATAAATGTTAGTCACGAAGGAATTATCAGATTATTGGAATATAATATATAAACTACCTTAAGACTTCTTTCACGATTGCACAAATGTAAGGCAAGGACTTTCTATCTGTGAACTCAGGAAGACGTGAATTACTGAGCACACGGTCCAGTTCCTCTTGACCTCTGTCTTGAACTTCTGGATGCAGTAAGATGGCAAGGACGAATGCAGACAGAGCTGAGAGGGTCTAAAGGCACACTAAAGTTACCAATTCAAAATCATACCAAGGTAAAGGGTGCCATACACTTTCTGTACCAGCTAATATTTCATATGTATCAGGGTAGTCCTGAGATGCGGAGATTAATAGAAGCACATACCAGCATAAGACATCCCAGCACATGCTTTGATAAGGTCCAAGTTATTTTCGAGATGCCGAGCATCAAATTCATTAATTAAGTTTGAGACGAAGCTTGGCGACGCTGTGCCTTCTTTCTATACGGAGGTTTTAACAAAAAATGCTTCTAAGATATTCGAGATACTTACTATAGCGTGCATGGTAGTTTCAAATGGTGCATCTCGCATTTCATAGACAGCTTTCTTCCAATCTCTTGCCTTACGTTGAAACCCAGTACCAGGAACCCATTCCCTAGCCAGATATCGGAAAAAGGTATAACAAGAAGCAAAAATAGAGTTCACGGAATATGTTTTACTAATACTTGTTCAGTACAGATAACGTATGGGAAATTAGTGAGCACATACTGAAGGGAAGAAGGTCTACGAGGAAGGCCCCGGGGTTAGCTGCTTCTGCCATTCCAGCGAGTGCCTTCTCGGCTATCGTGATATATCGGTCGTCCGTGGGCGCAATGTTTATACCGTACGTGAGGTTCATGATGAGACTGGCGGAATTGCTTCCGTGGACATTAGCGGTGACGAACATTGGTGAACTGGAGCGTGCACTCACTGGCGGAGATGTTCGATGAGGTCGTCTGGTGAGTACAAAAGGCGGCGGAGGAGCGCATGAGCTTCCGCAAGTTGCACTGGCCAATGGACAGGGGCGATTGACTGTTGGAATTGCCGATGGAATAGTCGACGATGAGCCCTCCAACGTTCGCCTGACAGTTCTATTTAGATAGTCGTAGTCGATGGTAGAAATAACATAGCAAACCGTATGGCATGTGCCCAAAAGTCCAGTCCCAGCCCATTCTGAAATGACTAGATGAGATTGTGTTGTGATACAGCATCCGACTCACAGTTCATGCAGCATGGTTGAATGACCTCTGTCGGAATAATTTGCAGACCTCTTCTCAAAAAGATCATTTGCCGCTTGGAAAGAGTTAACGAATAGAATTGTCCTTCCCAGAACGCGAAAAAACACAAGGTCGCCTGGGGCATCGTTCAGCAACTTATTCCAATGATGGAAGTTAATAACTTTACCATATCTTTTATGTAGTCGATGATACGTTGCGATTTCGTCTTCGCGAGCAAGGTCGAACAAGTTACCAATCAGCGGGAGTGGGCGAGGACCGGGGGGATATGGAAGCCCATGTGGGTTTGAGTGTTTACGATTTTGTCGGCGTTTATATATGTAGAAAGTTGCCCAAAAGAACAGCCAGAAGATAACAAAGAATTTAGGGGAGAGAGAGACGAGAAGGTATGGCATGAGTGCAATGGTTCTGCTGCTGCTCAGATATGCTGGTCTTTATGGGATCTGCCGTTCATTCCATATAGATCGCCCCCAGATCGGCCCGGGGTTTCCAAGGGAAATACTCGAGATGAGCATTGATCCGCTATTCGGTTCGTCGAGGAAGCTGTTCAAGCCAGACTTAGAACGTTTGCCTCGCTCGGTCTTTGTGCCCCAAGCCAAACCTGACCCGGTGGTATCAAAACAATGAACTATTGACCGGGCTCACAGGCGCACCTTCGACTCTGTCTCAGAAGCGCTTCATCAGGGAGAAACGGGCATAGATGCCAACAGATACGCATACACAGTCCGGGCGTGATGATAATACTAGATATCCGGAGTGTGGTATGCAGCTTGCGTATAGCGTCGAGGGCTCGGAAACATCAAGACAGCCCGGCTCCTTATGTAACTCACGATATCACTGGAGTCCGACGATTTATATGGAACGTTGGGGTTAGATCTAACGTACTCCCGGGTTGCCTTCATTTTAGTTATGGCATGGGCCTGCATAAGTACAGCTCTTGGAGATCGCCGGCTTACCAAAAATTGGCTACAGAAAACCACGTTTGTTAAACGGTGCCTGTATCAGTATATGATGTAGCCATGGCAATGCGTGGGGCCTAGGAGTTTCGTAAGAGCTCACTGTTCCAGGGTCTAAATAGTGGAAGGTGCTTACATTGTTACAAAACCGAGGATAACTTGCTTAAGCACGGTACGTCACTTACACGTGCCACTGATTTGTCATTGTCACTTGTAACGTTGACTGACACGGTTGAACCAACACGACCCTTTCAACTTCAAGTTTCTGACAACGACCACTTCTAACTCTTCTCACTTTCACTTTCATAAAACAATCGCTAGGAAGCTCAAACCAGACCTGTATATGTATGGTGGGCATGTGGCTCAACTTGTAACCAGCTTCCCCAAAATTTCTGATTGCGAGGCAGTCAGCATATCTCTTCGGAGCCTTCTTCGGAACTCACAACACCCCGCCCCTCACTTGCATCGCGTGCACCCTTTACACATCAACTGCCCCTGAAAGTCACTCTTAAACTTTCGGAGTCCTGTTATGTCATTGACCGATCGCATCGGTACTCCATGAGACCAGACTACTTTCTTATACTCTAAGGCTAAACCACCAGCCAGAGTGCTGGTATCACCCGCCAATCTCGAGTAGGACCACGCAAAAAATCTTTAAACCTCCCACCTGCGATGAAAGACCTAGGTACCTACACTTATATGTGCCTGATTTTTCGGCGCTGATAGTACGTGAACTGCCACAGTTCACGAAAGGTCACCGCACCGTCAAGGTCATACAAAGAGGTACTCGTACTAAAGTACTTCGCATATCCACCGTGCCGAAGTGCATGTTGCCCTTTTATGCAAGGTGGACACCTGACAACCGAGCACCCTGTTAACACCCTATCAAAACTATGCCGTCTTTCTCCACCTTAGTTTTTGAAACAAACACCAGTTCCAACGTCCTTTAGAATCTCGCCTCTTCATTCAACCTAACGTGTCCTTTCACAGTCGTTTGGCTGGATCGTGATGCTACCTCACGTTCAGCATCGAATTTGTCAAATACTTTACGCAATTCGAGGATCTTCGGTCCTGAGCACTATTACGGCTATCGACAGACCACAACTGTTCGTCGATACCTCCCGTGCCTCCTATCGTCATTTCGAATAATCAAATTCCTCAAATAATCAATTCTTCATGTTGGTGGGACTCATAGCCTCTATATCGTGGAGATTGGTTGAGAGCTGCCGTGAGAAGGCGCTGAAATCCATTTTTGGGATGCGGGCATAAAGTGTACGAAGAGATAGCTGTACCTTTCAAATTTGATGACTTTTACTGACATACCAAATCAGGTCTGACGCAAAATGCAAAGCGACGAATGGCACCTTTTTCAAGTCGATGATAATAAGGTATAAAGGTATAGTGTATACTCTAGAAATAAATACAAGCATGCCTATAGATGAACATCCTTTGCGCAACCCCTATAGTCTATCCTCTATGTGACTGCGGTAGTCCTTCAAAGTCGCTCCCCACATCTCATGCAATACTCCTCCCTGTCAGCACTGATCCTTGATTAGCAACTGGATAAAAGCCGAAACAAGGCGCAAGACATACAAGAGACATAGTAATCCGATTGGGAAGAATACCTTGTGGTGATTCACGCAATAAGTAGTAAGTACCAACGGATCTGAATGCCACAGAGACGACTCAACTCACAATGGCTCCGATGATACCAAAGACACCAAATTTTGAGGTTCGTGAGTGTCTTCCAGATGCGCATAGAGCCAACTCTGCAACAAGTTTTAGGTGTAATTCATAGTGGGACATCATGACAGGTGAAATACGAACGTGAGGCTTGATATTGTTGGCCTATCTGAGCCTCCGTCAGAGGCGGTGCTGTTTGGCCAGTGATATACACTCCCAGAGGTACTTGGGGAGATGGGTAGAGCCCCTGCTGTTGCGGTACGGCTCCAAGAGGATATTGCTGTTGTGGTAGCGTGCCAAGGGGGAGTTGCTGCTGGGGAACGTAGTTCAGGGGTAATTGTAGCGGTTGCCCGAGAGGTTGTTGGTGAGATGCAACAGTTCCATATGAGGCGCTTTGAGACGCAGGCTTCACTGGAGGCAACCAGTGGGAATCTATTGGAGGGGAATGTGGAGGTGGTAGATCCGGGGTGATCTTTGAGTCCTGGGGGATGGGTGGTTGGGCCATCGTGGCCTATAGTACTACGGCAACATCTGAGTCAAGACAGTCATTTATCAAGGGCATGTATTAGGCACTGGGTGCACCAAGTGCCTAATACATCCAGCGCCTAATACATGACATGAAAATCAGTGTCACTGTGACGTTGACATTGAATCAATACGACTTTGTTGTTACTTTTCAACCACTTCTGGCCCTTTCCACTCTCTCTTGCACAAAATAGCCTCTGGGATCTTGGAAGCCCAGACCAAGCCTGTATGTGTGGGGAGATGTAGGGTGGGTACATTGCTCAGTTTGTAACTTGCTCCCTCAATGTATCTCTTCCTCTTCGGAACCTTCTTCGGGACTCATGACATCCCCGCCCTTCAAGCTTACATGGCGCGCTCCCTTCGCACATCAACTACCCTGCTCCCTCTTGTCATTTGACCACTCGGGTATTCCATGAGACGCAACTACTTTCATATACTCTCTAAGGCTAGTCAGAGTGTTGACGCCATCAGCCAACCTCGAGTAGGACCACGCAAAAAGTCTCTAAACCTTCCACCTGCAATCAGGGACCTAGGCACCTACCCTACTTATATGTGAACCAGTGAGTTTTCGGCGCTGATACGTGAACTGCCACAGTTCACGAAAAGCCACCGCACTGCCAGGATCATATAAGGATGTACCTATGCTAAAGTGCATCACATACCATCACGTCGGAGTGCATGTCGCCGTCCTTCCCATTATGCATGGTTGACACCTGACAACCGAGCACCCTATGAACACCTTGGTTTCCTATACAAACCCAAGTACCTACGTCCTTCAGAATCTCGCCTCTTCATTCAACCTAACCCGTTTTTGCACAGTCGTTTGGCTAGATCGCGCGGTTACTTTTACCCTCACGATTCAAGGATTTTCGATACTGAATATTATTATACCTATAGATGATCCAGATCACAACCGCCCTTCGATACTTTCCATCCCTTCTATCGTCATTTTGAAAAACCAATCCCTCGTTTTGGCGGAAATCGTAGCCTCAATATCCATGTCAATTGATGTGATACCGTACAAGAATTAAATACGCTCCAATATTTCACCATACTTCTAGTTATCCTCCGCTACAACAACACCTTAATGTTGGCCGCCAAGGCTGACAGGTTCTGGTCCAAAAGACATATTTCATGGAGCTCTGCATTGTTCCACGGCGCGGAACTCCAACACTTGGATTGTATCCTCCTGACAATACGCAATAAGCTAAGCCCTGGTCCCCCCCGATTTGACTCGCCCATCTCCTTGTTCTCAGTTATGTTACTGAAACCTGGGTAACACCCTGCTGCGCGTAGATCAACCGACCTTGTGAGTGTGCATCTTGATGAAATACGTGTTTCATGACACAGAAAACATCCAGCAGCGCACTATTGCACACGTTGATGGATATGAAGTTTGACCTTGGAAAGCTGTCACTTGTTCGACATTTGCGTCTCACTCGATACAATATACCGTCGCGACATGATCGCAATGCGTGATCATGGCCATTGGCAGCGAATACGGATCATCACTAGTATCAATCATGATCACTAGGAACTCTATAAAGTTATCTCTTGTTAAGCTTATCAGCAAGTTGACAAGTTGTATCAAAGTTGAGCAAATGGTTGCCAACAGTGAAAATCCGAGCATTCACATCGAATGCCTAGGTTTCGGTCCTCTTTCCACTAATTTAGATGCAGAGGACCAATAGTCCATCTGATCGTCAATTCTATCTGCCACGCAGAAACGTAAGTATCATAGCATCAAAAGTTACAAGGACTATTTTTAACGAACTTCTTCCTGTTGGCCCTTGGTAGGCTGACTTTGAGTGGTATTAACAATGGGTGTGGGTGTGGGTTGGTCTTTTATTCCTTTGATCAAGCTGGTGCTCTCTGTTCAGTATCAGTTTACTCTGCCCCTCCATTCCATTTACTTGGTAACTTTGGCCCTCGATTGAAACATAGAATCTGCCAACTACACCAGGATAAAAGAGACATTCAATGCTGGATATTGTGGCGACTGACCCGAACTCTGTACAATCACAACTGTTCGCCCGTATTTCTACATTTCGTCATCTAAGTAACCTCTATCCACCATCTTTACAGGACCCGTAGCCTCTGTATCCACGTCGTGTCGTTTGGTACGTTTTTTGCACAACATCCAGGCCAGCTTATTCAACATTATAATATTATTGCTTTAGCCATCCTCTACTACGACTACATGCTAACTTTCACCGCGGAAGTCGATCGCTTCTGGTTCGAAAGGCGTATTTCTTGGGGCACGGCATTCTTTTACGGTAATCGTTACCTTTCGCTTCTCGGCCACATCCCTGTCATTTTACAAGACCTCTGGGATGTGCGCCACCCACACTCTACTGAAGTGAGACAACCATTCCTTACTTCACCACTGAATTTTTGACGGATCTACCCGTAGATGTAGGTGCCTCACTGGCTGGACGATCACCTGCCGGATGAACGTTCAACGATATCCGCAGATGTGCTGCTCTTTCTTCGTACCACCAGTATCTCGCTGTAACCATTCAAATCATCGTCGGAAGTACGCTTCTCCCTTTTGATCCAGAGCTGTCAAGAAGCTCAAGTTTTGGTGAATCATAGTTATACTGATTATGCGAACCTATGCGCTCTACAACCGAAACATCAAGGTTCTTCTCTTCCTCTGTGCTTGCGCATTAGCAGTCACCGTATTTGGTGCCGTAAGCATAAAACATGTTAAACCTAAATGTCTATACTTATCCGAACGCCTGAATTTTGGTCCGACAGTGGGTGATCATCACAGAATATGATTCAGTAGGAGACAAGGAACTTCCACAGATAGGTTGTTCTTTGCCACTAGGGCGCAATTAGTGAGTCCGTCTTCAGTCTCTCCTCCAGCATATATCATTACATGTTAATTATAGTGCCATTCGTTTGTATCAACTGATATCAATGAATCGATCACAGCTAAGAATTTCCTGTAACAGACCTGGCTGGCGCATGGATCGGGGTACTGCTGTTTGATGTCTTAATAGCCGCCATGACACTTTATAGGTCTGTAGGGCGATGCCGTGACAGCCCATTGTTCAAAATCTTACTTCGAGATGGTACGTATGATGCAAACCTATTTTCGCTTCTTGATTTTCATATTCCTGACCAGGAGCCATCTATTTTGGGTGAGAACTCACATTTCTGTTGAACTATATCTGGGGGCATGTTGACTCAACCTCTTACTCTCAGAATCATGGCACTTGTGAACCTGCTGAATATCATTTCCTTCTGTGTATGTATGCATCTTCGAACTCAAAGGCTCCAATTAACACCTCTCCAGGTGCTACCTGTGAGAACTAGATGTCCTTGAAACAAGGAAGCCATTAACTAGGAGGATGTACAGGGATACGATCGAGATATAATCACAAGCTTCGCCAATGTGTATGATATATACTTTTTTTCACATCCCCACCAGCTCATTGAAACGTAGTATATCCTCCACGATGGTATCTCGACTAATGCTCAACCTCCGCAACCCAAAACGCTACGACGGCGAAATGATGGTGAGCGAGCATCTCATTTCCGCCGCGCTCCGATTCAACACCTCCACTTCGACGACGACAACAACTTATCCGCCTGAGGAATGTCAGTAATTATTTCAAAATTACATACTTGTACCATACTACTTTATCTCTATTAGCTCTATTACGTCTTTTACACAGCTCCCAGCTTCATGAAGAACTTTTATCATGGAGTTCTCCGTTAGAAGGTCCACCAAAGCCATACTCATCAATAAAAATAAAAATAAGACTGGGCTATTGATCGAAAGATCAAATTTGCGCCACGATAGCAGCCATGATTTCGGCCCCAGATGCTGGAGACGCGTAACCTCCTGAACCTGTAGGGTCGATGGCGTAGTTGGTTATCGCATCTGTCTCACATATGCTGTTCACAGGAGGTCCTCAGTTCGAGCCTGGGTCGACTCAGTTTTACTTTTATCATTTCGTCATAACTTTGCAGCTCTCTGTTTCTTATGAGCTTTCCTCTAAAATTCAAGACGCCAAAACATAACAGAACCTTATTTCCAACGCACTTACTGTACCATCCAAGCGAAAGCTGGGGCACTAACATCACAGGACGATTCGCGTTTTTGAACCACGCGATCTTTGCGCCTGTTTGGTGACCGTGACACCATCCATGATTCTCCCACTTGGTTGCCGTCCATTTTCACTGTGCCGTCAGTTCAGTTCGTTCTCTGTATTACGCCATGAAAATCCTCTTGTAAGCGTCTTTCATTTCCAAGGCGTGCTGCACTTCTCATAACCAACCCCAGGGACTTCCCCAGCGTGGTGCCCCACCCCAAATGCCCCGTAGAGGTGGGCCGATCGAAAAACGCGCTATTACAAACGTGCGTAAAGTAATTATCGTTGCCAGTGGAAAGGGAGGCGTCGGGAAGAGTACACTCGCAGGTGTGCATAGACATATTTTGCCCTACTAGCCACATGATTTACTAGATCCCAGTGAATCTTGCATTCAGTCTCTCAAGTTTGCGCCATCCCACTACCTCGGCACGACTGCGTGTTGGAATTCTTGACCTAGATATATTTGGGCCATCCGTTCCAACGTTGATGGGTCTGCAGGATGGCGGTGAGCCTGAGCTCACGAAAGGTCTGTTCTCGGTTCTACCATTTCAACTCAGAAATGCCAACGCTAACTTGTAGTCTTTGACGCTATCTAGGTGGCGCCCTTCGGCCACTCGTGAATCATGGGCTTCCCACTATGTCCATGGGGTATCTCCTTCCTCGATCACCCAACTCCGATTCCACCCACGATACTCCAATCGTTTGGCGCGGCCTCATGGTACAAAAAGCTGTTCAACAGCTACTTTTTGATGTAGACTGGTCTATGGAACGAGATGGTGCAGGTCTAGATGTTCTCGTAGTGGATATGCCTCCTGGGACGGGAGACGTGCCATTGACACTAGGGCAGCTCGTGAAGGTGGATGGTGCACTCATTGCTTCAACACCACAAGATGTTGCACTCGCGGACGTGCGGAAGGGAATTGCAATGCTTCGGAAAGTTGCTGTTCCAGTACGACTGTTCCCCTTACTTTCGCTGTGTATCTTAACCTTAGGACTCTTTTCACAGATATCAGGGCTCGTTCTGAATAACGCATATTACGTCTGCCCGACTTGCTCGTCCTCCCATATTTCCATTCCACATTCCTCATCGCCTCCGATACAATCACAACCCCAATACCTCTTTGGACCACCTGATCGCTTTCGGACAACTGCCGAATATCTTGGTATTCCTATCCTCGCAGAGCTCCCGCTTGTGCCGGGCGTCTCAGCTGCAGGAGATAAGGGTATACCATATGGGATTGTGGAGCGTCAGAAGAGGGAAGCCCAAGATGGGAAAGGGGGCGATGAGTGGTTGGAGGGAATGGGCGAGATTGCGAGAAGGTTATGGGAGAATGTTGGGGGGTGGTAAGCACACCAAAAGGGACTGTGTACGAGCCCCAAAATCCAACACACGCTTCAAATGTCATATTGTCCGTGTCCTGTACAATTGGATATCGTCGCAAATCTTCATCCCCCATTTTTCTGATGCGTACCTATCGTCCAGCCCCTAAGCCCGACTAGATCGAAGACTTAACTTCTAGTCCCTCAAACGCACCGATCCCTGATATGCCAACTTTTGATTGTATCCCTCGTCGATTGCCCATCCTCACCGTCTGTCATGTATGATGTATCCCCCTGATCGACCGGAAAATAAGCCAGTCTTACAAAACTTCTACCAAACTCCCCACCAACTCCCCCACGGATTACTGCAAATTGCCAGACAGTTGTCCAAACTTGGCCTTAAGTCTACAGAACCATTCTGACCGAAACCATGAACAGCTTCGTGGCAAGGGCTCTGGTCAGGTCGCCTTCATACACTGCTCACTTCTATGGTTTCTTTAAAGATCAAGGGGCTTGGAATGACAGGGAAGACCGCTGCATCTTGCATTTGTTCGCCATACATCGAAGATCCAAGTGAAACGATACCCCGAAGCCCAAGATAGGTATCATCAGAGAATGTCGCTGTACACACCACATACTATCTTCGAACCTCATGTCTGCAAGTTGAGATTCGGCGAGAATATAAAATATATACATGCATAGGTTCGATGGCGTAGTTGGTTATCGCATCTGTCTAACAAACTGTTGGTCACAGAAGGTCCTCAGTTCGAGCCTGGGTCGAATCATTTTTTCAATTTCAAACACTTATCCTGTCACATCTCAAGCTATGGACACTTCCGCGCACTTAGTTCCTACCATAACTGGTCCACCCTCAAGCCTCTTGTGATTGACCTCAACTTCTTTCCTCATACTATTTCCCGAGTAAAGAGTTGTTTGGCCAGGAATGTACGTGTAGGATAGGTATGAAAACGTCATGATCGGGCAATAGGAAGGGAGTCCCGAGCCGGCCCGGCTGGGCCGTACTGGGACACTTGAAGAACACTAGTATGTACACGTCTCCTGATCCCTCTCATTGTGGCCGAACCATGCTAAGCCAACGCGGGGCGGCGCGGACCGTTGGAACCTTGATCTGGAGGAATTTCGGTGTTGCAACTTTGCTCCATTCGTTCCGAGTCTACTATCGTCAATGTTTGGAGGAGCAACGAGACCTACTCCTGTAGAAGTCCGATAGTATTATCAGGGGGACTAGTTTCCAATATATCTCCCTATCTGTGCAGTGGGTGTATCCCGCCTGGTCGTAATACCTCACTTACTAACCTTATACTTACAAGCTAGCTTTCAACGAGTAGTACTACACCTTCACGAGCCCATGTTCCGTCATTCATCAAATAGTCAAATGCAAGTCTCCGACTTTGATCATGTCGTCAATTTTCGCCCCATCTTCGGACATCATTTCTTCGAGAATGAAGTCTCTTACTCTAAATCAATTTCAAGTCATACGACTTCTGTCCATCTTAGTGTATTTCTTGCCTTGTCGGAGGCGTCTTACCAACTCGAAGTACCCGCTCTACTCTATAAGGGCAAACCTCTTGATCAGCTGCATTTTCTAACTCTACACAGGTGGAGACTGGAAAAATGCCGCATAAAATGAACGCCACATGCTAGAGCCATCGTCGGGATAACCGTTCAATCAAAATTGGGGTTGAATGCGACGAGATATCCATGTGACAGACTTCGAAGCCTCCTCGAAGAATTAGACTAGCTTAGATTCGGGAATGACTTGGAATGACCTCTCCGGTGCCTCCCGGTCACTGGAGTGTACTTGTATAAAAGGGCTGCTTCTACGGGCATTAAGGCAGTCGTACTACCTTGTCTTGCGCCTCTAACGTTCTTATGGCTATGAGTTTGTATCTTGTTGCTCTCGCCCTTGCCATACCTGCATTGGCTCAACAGCCTTTGTATGCCCAGTGTAAGCGATCAACCTTCTGCCTTGTTCTTTTAAACTTATCCGCTGCTCGTTAAGGCGGAGGTATCGGGTGGACTGGTGGCACCACCTGTGTCTCTGGCGCAACATGCCAACGCCTTAACGATTATTATTTCCAATGCCTCACTGGAACAGTTGTAACGACGACTTCTCTGCCGCCGACAACTCCAACAACCACACTCACTTCCGTACCAACGTCTACATCGACATCGACATCGACACCTGCGGCATCATCCTGCGTTGCGCTGCCTAGCACCATCCCTTCGACGTCAAATTCCAAGTTACCAGACCCGTTTAAATTTATCAGCGGAGCTCGTGTAGCAACAAAAGCAGACTGGGATTGTAGGCGCGAAGAGATAAGTCAACTCTTCCAACGTTATGAGCTTGGCACCTTGCCGCCCAAGCCTCAGTCAGTGACCGCGTCCTTCTCCGGTAACACGCTCACAATCAACGTCTCTGACTCTGGAAAGTCCATCTCGTTCTCCGTCACCGTCTCTACCCCATCCGGTGCCACTGCCCCATACCCAGCCCTCATCGCATACGGGGGCCTGAGTATCCCCACACCCGCCGGTGTTTCTATCATCACGTTCAATAATGACGACATCGCCGCCCAGGTAGATGGAAGCAGCCGTGGCAAAGGCAAATTCTACACGCTGTACGGTGCCAGCCACTCTGCGGGTGCCATGACTGCATGGGCCTGGGGCGTCTCCCGCATCATCGACGCGTTGGAACTCACTCTTTCTGCCAAGATAAATCTCCAGCGTATCGGCGTCACTGGCTGCTCTCGTAATGGCAAGGGCGCGCTTGTTGCAGGTGCATTCGAGAAACGTATTGCCCTGACTATTCCTCAGGAGTCTGGTTCCGGTGGCGCAGGCTGCTGGCGTGTCTCCGATGACATGCTTGCCGGCGGCATCAGCACACAAACAGCCTCTGAGATTGTCGGCGAGAACGTCTGGTTCTCCCCCCTGTTCAATTCGCACTCAAGTGCCGCACAGGTCAAAACCCTTCCCTTCGACCACCACATGCTCTCCGCTCTCGTTGCTCCCCGTGCACTACTCATCATCGACAACACGGGCATTGATTGGCTCGGTCCTCGTAGCGTCTGGGGTTGTCAGAAGACGGCAAACAAGGTCTGGCAGGCGCTAGGTGTTGCTGATTCAATGGGTGTTAGTCAGGTTGGAAACCATAACCACTGTGCCTTCCCATCGAGCGAACAAGGCGACCTCGACGCTTTCGTGAACAAGTTCTTGAAGGGGCAGAGTACGAACACCAACATCGTTAAGACGGACGGTGCAAACAACCTCGGATTCGTTGACACGACCTACATTGACTGGACCGTTCCAACTCTGTCTTGAAGGAAGTAAGAAAGGAGGTTTCGAGTTTGATGGAAGTTATGACAGCAAAAAAAGTCGTTTTGGATAGTAGTCACCTGTATTTTATTTTTTCAAAATGCAGTCCCCTAAGTCTACATCGGTGGTACATGTCCCCGTCGTCAATGTGATAGCATGAGTAGACAAGAACCATATGGGCCAAAGCTACGGCCTCGGCCCTCAGTCCGAACCTGGGTTCACTTAGCAGAAATGAAAATGCCATTTTTCTCCCCGACTTTCAAGTAGGTTGAATCTTGTCTAGAAACTTGTTATTACGCCACTCCGCACAAGCAGTGTACTGTCTATCCTCGGTGGTACGAATGGCTATTACATCACATCGGTCTAACGTTCAACCGTGCTCATCCACAATCAGTGCGTAACGGGTCCCTCAGTTCAAACCCAGGTTGGCCCTACTATACTGAATTTAACTTGGCTCGAGGACGGTCGATTTTATTGGGATCATATCACGAATATATTATGATTGTCCAATAGGAAGGCCGGACTATAATATGTCCACGGTATCGACATATGATCCGTGCTTCTTTCGGCCCAACCCCGCGGTGTCAAGAGAGTTACATGATAGTTATAATTGCGCCACCATGGGTCGATGGCGTAGCTGGTTATCGCATCTGTCTAACATGTGCACAGAAGGTCCTCAGTTCGAACCTGGGTCGACTCAAGTAAAATTTTTCTGCATTTCTTAAACTTCCTCTACATAACTGGTTTGAGAGGAACATCAACGCTGAAGCGTGTCGTTTCAAAAGCGTGTTCGACCTCTTGGCCAGACTCCATGGATATGCGTCATAAGCGGATTACAGATAGGGATGAGTGGTGGTTTGCATTTCGACAACTACATAAAAAAAACTAGAACTATGTAAAAACGTACGATAACAATAATTGAGTGCATTGACAAGGACAGTGGAGGTGGGGGCGTAGTGGTAAGTGCATGTTTATCGTGTAAAATTAATAAGTGTCAGCCGTTCATTATTACCTCGCTTTATCTACCGGTCTAAGGAGGAGTGGTTTTGTGCCTCACAATGAGCTTAGAATCCGCCCATGCCTCCCATGCCTCCCATACCACCCATACCGCCCATAGGTGGCCCTCCAGCAGACTTCTCCTCCGGCGCATCAACGACACAACACTCACTCGTCGTCAACAAGCTTGCCACACCGCTTGCGTCCACAAGCGCAGTACGTACAACTTTCAGCGGGTCCACAATTCCCGCCTTCACCATATCCACATATTCGCCCTTGGCAGCGTCGTAGCCCCAGCCGAATTTATCGTCCGCTCCATACTTGTCCAATAAGGTTCCGACAATGACGCTCGACTCCTCGCCCGCATTGTTGAGGATCGCACGAGCAGGGCCCGTGAGTGCTCTGCGGATGATGGCAACACCAAGCTCTTGGTCAAAATTCGCTGTGGGGATAGGAACTGCATTGGGAGAGGTTGGAGAAGATGCGGAACCAGCACCGGAACCAGGGGAGGTGGTAGCAAGCATCAACGATGCCTTGAGGAGTGCGACACCACCACCAGGAAGAATACCTTCTTCAACGGCAGCACGGGTTGCGTTCAAAGCATCGTCATAGCGATCCTTCTTCTCGCTGACCTCCACCTCGGAGGAGCCACCGACTTTGATGACGGCAACGCCTCCGGAAAGTTTCGCGAGGCGCTCCTGAAGCTTGCTACGGTCGTAGTCCGAGGTTGTGGAGTCCGCAACAAGAGCGCGAAGTTGCTCACACCGAGCCTGGATGGAATCCTTGGAGCCTTCACCGTTCAAGACAATGGTATCCTCCTTTGTGATGGTGATAGAACCGGTGGAGCCAAGCAGGTCTACAGTAGCGCGCTCAAGCTTGATATCGAGTTCATCTGTAAAGACGGTACCGCCCGTAAGGATAGCGAGATCACCAAGGATCGACTTGCGGTTGTCACCAAAGCCGGGAGCCTTAACGGCAGCAACTTGAAGTTGACCACGGAGTTTGTTAAGAATACAAGCGGCGAGTGCCTCGCCATCGATGTCCTCCGCAATGATGACAAGCGGGCGGCGGGCCTGCGCAGCAGCCTCAAGGGTGGGAAGGATGTCTTGAAGGAGAGATATTTTTTTCTCGGAGAGGAGAATGTAAGGTTTCTCAAACTCAACCTTCTGACCCTTAACGTCTGTAATAAAGTACGGCGAGATGAAGCCGCGATCGAAGCGCATACCCTCAGTAATCTCAATCTCGTCCTCGATAGTACGGCCCTCCTTCACGGTGATAACACCTTCCTTACCCACCTTCTCCATGGCTTGGGCTATGAGGTTGCCAACATGAGTATCACCATTGGCAGAGATGGTCGCGACCTGAGCAATCTCAGCGGTGGTGGTGATGGTCTTGGTATGAGAAGAAAGGAACTCGACGACGCGGTCGACGGCGGCCTGAGAGCCTCGACGCAAGTCCATAGGGTTGCATCCAGCGGCAACATTTTTGACACCCTCGGAGTAGATAGCACGAGCGAGAACAGTGGCAGTTGTGGTTCCATCACCAGCAATTTCGTTAGTCTTCTGTGCTACGTCCTGGACGAGGCTGGGCAATTCAACTAGTGAGGATAGATATTTTGAAGGAAATAGTCAAGCATACCGAGCACCAAGGTTCTCAAACTTATCCTGGAGAGTTATTGCTTTTGCAACCGTGACACCATCTATGCAAGACGAAAACGTTGGAACACGTTGACGGGGAAGGAGTCTGACATACCTTTGGTGATTTTGGGGCCACCGAATGACTGCTCAATGATGACGTTACGACCTACAAGTGTTCAATAAATGCTTTGAGAGAGAACAAACTCAAGTACACATACCCTTGGGACCCAAGGTGACGCTGACAGCATTAGCAAGAATGTCAACGCCCTTGAGAATGCTGGCTCTGCCCTCGTTCGAAAACTTGATCTCCTTGTGAGCACCACGAGTCAATGTGGGCTTAGCAGCTTTAGCCGCAGCACGGCGGAGAGACCGAGAAGAAGTGGTCGACAGACGGTGCATTTTTGTATAGTAGGTTGAGGAGAAAGTATGAAGAAGGTTGACTGAACAAGCTAAATTGTCACAAACAAAAATTTAAAACCTTCCCACAGAACGCTCTAGAATTCCACGTGATTGCCTTTTTGGGCGACCTACAAAACAAGCGGTAACACACGGCTGCTGGACAGTAATCGGTGCATGCGCCTGAGAAGATAGAGCCTGAGAGCGAGACCTACTGGTACGTCCACTGAGATTTTAATAAATAAGACGGTATAATTTGAATTTCGGAGAAGCCCCAGAGAGAAGAAGTCACCGCGGATTTTTCTAGGCTGTGATCAAGAATATGCATGAAAGCCATCAATTCAGATGCATTGTGGCATAGAAGTCTGTTAAACAACGTTTCCACTTCAGCTAACAGTCCGTTCCCTGCAGATCCAAGAAACCTGAAGGCATCCGGAGCGAGCAGCTGTTAACGGCATATCAGGTGATCGTGTTGATCGTGAGGTTTCCAAAAATAGGGCAGCTACGGACCTGACACTCGACCACCACCATGCCGCCCCGACTTTCCTCTGCTGTATGTAAGATCGCACTTCTGTGTTCAACACCAACTGAAAAAGGCTTCCCTCAGATGACCCTGAAGCGAATACATCGCGAAGTTGCTGACCTGAGGAAGGAGGACCTTGGCTCTATTGTGTTGGCACCATCAGATGACAACGTCTACGTGTGGAAGGGGAGCATCCCAGGTCCTGAAGGCAGCGTTTACGAGGGCGGTGTATTCAATTTTGAGGTTTCCCTTTCTTCCGATTATCCGTATGTGTTTGCTTCCCTTGCTCGTGTCGTACCATGCTGAGGTTCAGGTAGCTTTACGGCTCCCAAAGTCATGTTTAAAACAAGGCGAGAATCTGTTCAGTCGAATCTCTGTAGAGTCTGAAAAATTATTTCATTAGAATATATCATATGAACGTTCGTGTCATCTCATCCGACATTCTTGAGGCGAGACATACTCACACATTACACAGATATCCGAACAAGGCAACATCTGTATCGACATTCTCAAGCATAATTGGTCCCCAGCACTATCCTTATTCAAAGTCATGCTGTCTCTATCATCCTTATTGACGGATCCCAATCCGAGTGCGTCTAATTTATTATTGACTGAGCACTTTTACTGACAACACCTGAGTTCAGAGGACCCCCTTGGTAGCTAGACTCCGTGATAAATGATGCCTCTCACTTATTATCTGTCTCCCTAGTACCCAACATCGCAAGCCAATATGTCCGCAACCGCAAGGCGCACGATCTAACTGCACGCCAGTGGACAGAAATGTATACACGGCCAAAACCGCCTCCAACCCCACCAACTGCTGAGCCGACTCCGTCAGCAAAAGCAAAGGGCAAACAGAAAGTGGAAAATGTTCCCAGTGGAACACGAAGTGCGGCGCCTGTGGCGAGCACTTCTTCCGAACCCATTACCATAGAAGATTCAGATGACGAAGGAAGGCCGTCACGTAGGACTACAGCCAGAAGTGCGAAAAGGAAGAGAGAAGGGGACAGAGTGGAGGTTAATCTGGTTGATGATGACGAGGTAGAAGTGGTGGAAGGGGCGACGGGTAGTAAGAGACAGGCACTCGGTGCAGGTCGGACTCCTAGGAACTCACTGAATACGTCTATCAGCCACTCAGAGCCGGTGAGACATTTGGGAGAAGTTATCGTTTTAGATGACTAAGAATCACTCTGTTGTCGACTTTGTATCTTATTTGGGTTACCCCCGAGGACTGGGAACGCGAGCCTTACTTTCTGCCAAGCAACTGTTACAAGTTGCAAGTTCGCAGAGGTCAATAAAGGAGGGAGACTACGCCTTATATAATTGTATCCGAAGACGAACCAAAAAGACACGATGTATTCATCTGAACATATATCCTATGTCCATGATGAGTTATGGGGAATATGATTGATGATTGGGAAAGAGCTTACCAGTACAATTCCTTGCTTTGCAAGCGCATTTCTCGTATACAGCGTCCTTGTCTGCTGAGAATTGAGGTACATTCTTAGAGGGAATTTTCAATTTCTGTAAGGAAACATCAGTTGATGCGAATGACTCACATTTTCCTCCTCATCGTCTGCAGAATTATCCCCGTAATACGAGAAACAAATCTCCTCGAAGGGCTCGATGTCACGCTGAGCAAAAACGGTGAGAAGTGGCTTCTCTAAATCGGATTCATTGACATAGCAAGGGACCAACTGGCAGTTGGGGTCACAGGAGTGATTTAGAAATCGAGTGAACTTGTGGAATGCGCATCAATTGCTACTGATAATGAACGAGCTTTGGAAAGCTTACGTTGCCGGCATGATAGGCATCGACTGTGTATTGAACTTCCCAGCCCGGATTATCCGTTTTAAGAAACCAAAAGTCTATATCGAATAGATAGGTTCTTCCGAATTTGTTATACGTTCTTTCACATAATTAAGCCTTGGCCAAAAGCAAATCAAAGAATTAGCTTACATTCCACGCATCTCTCCTACTGTATCCGTAATAAGCTCGCCCGCATATATGCCGACGAAGCTCCCTTTGACTATCTTCTTATTTCCCGCAAAGACACCTAATAGAAGATTTCAGGAATTCGGAAGGTCAAGTTTCCAGTGAACGAAGGTACTGACCCCAACCCTTCTCTGGTGTCTTCTGAATCCTAACAGCGCACATCCGACCATGTTGCACAACCTGAATGGGCAAACAAATGAAATACTACTGAGCAGGATAGCCAGGCCTAGGTGACTTACCCTATTACGGCACTCATCTCCACAGCCACACAGATCGTTGCACTCGAAAATGGGATAGCCGACAGCCCTATTGCGTCCTTTGTTATCATAGACAAAATCAGTCGCCTCAGCTGCAACATCGCTGAGGTATTGCTGTTGTCGCTTGATGCAAGCGCAGGTCGTGGACTTAGGATCACATTTACCCATGCAGCCGCAGCTCACAAGTTTCGTGATATCTGTGGGAGGCACGTTCTCGCCATGCCACATTTTGTTTGAGTAGTGAAACTCCCAAGGCGGTGTGGGCTCATCGTCCACCTCGTTGATGATCTCAATTAGCGGTGCATCTGGCTCATCGTCAGCCGTATTCTCCTGTATCGCGCTCTGCAGGACCTGGACAAGATAGGGATGCCGTCGCCCTGCCTCAGACCAACGATTGATGTTATCTTGGAGTGCGTGTGGCAGATCTTTTGCATAATAGCACTTTGGTTTGAAGTTGTCGAGATTCGAGCGGAACCATCGCCAATTCAGGCTAGGCAAGCCGCCAAAAGTCTTCAGAGGAGCTGGAACAGAATAATCCTCTGGCGGCGTGGGACTAGAGGGAGGAGATGTACCAATAGAACTCTCGTCTGAGAATGCAATCGCAGGCTCGTCGGAGGTGGATCGGGACGAACGCGTCGAGCGTCGTGGTATTGTATCCACCTCGTCATTAGCAACTAAATCGATAGGATCTGGGCTTTGACTTTCAGAGGCGGGTAAAGGAGAATCAGGCGGAGACGAAGTAAGTAACTCTTCCACGTCCATCATCTAAGAGTTGAAATAAGTTTGAGTTTAGAGTGGAAGATTGTTACGGACCTCAGAAGCTTCTGATTCCTGCGGTGCGTTTGGCAGAGGAACATCGACATATTCAAGTTCACTCTCATCCTCCGAATTAGTTGCTGCAGGAGTGGTAATCGATCCCACAATTGTCTCGGAAGCATGTGGCTCAGATAGGGTATTAATAGTGTCCATGGCTTCATCATTACCTACATCAGCAGATGATACTGGCGAGTCCTGCAGTATAGGCGCCTCAGGCGAGGGGTCTACGGCCATCGACGAATAACAAGCAGCCTGCGGTAAAACCTCGTTCTCTGAGGTGGGAGCTGGAGCAGGGGATGCGGAGGTGGAAGGCGGGTCGGGCGAGGGGGAAGGCAACGGAGGCTTTGCCTGGATTGGCAACAGTTCAGGTGCTGCGCTAATTGTTGACGTTGGCCGGGTGATAGGTGACAACAACGTTCGACGACCAGGCCAGCCTCTAGCAGACTTTCGAGCGGTTCTATGGGGCAAACTAATTTGACTCGGAGGAAGGACCTCTTCGGAAGACGATGTAGGCGAGCCGCTAGGTGAGTCAACGCCACTACTCACGGACAATGACTCTGGTGTGGGTTCGCTTCCAGTGCTGGGTGAACGATTCGTAGGTTCTAAATGGCTGGGAGCTGCTACAAGAGGAACTTCACTCGGTTTTAGATCGGGTGATGATAATTGAGGGGGTGGAATAGCGGGTGAAGACACAGGACTCGTGGAAGAAGCAGGCGAGGAATCGAAAACGGGGTCAGGGCTTTCCTTCATTGGTAGATTGTCTGCAACGATTGCTCTGTCATGCAGAGAGGACGTGGGAGAAGAAGGGGAATCAGCAGTCTTAACGTTCTTCGCGTCCACGACAAACTTAGAGTACTTCATGTCATCGTCGACTGGTAGTGGCAGAACGGAAGCCAAAGTCTCTTCATCAGAACTATCCATGGTGAGGTCGATAACATCGGCTTGGGAGGAGCTATGGCTTGGACGCTTGAAGTTCGACTGCTGGGCACTGGTTATAGCTGCCGCCAAATTCTGGGACCCTGTCGAGCTTCTAGAGAATATGACGGGTTGTTGTTTGTCTTTTCCTTTGATATCCTAATTCCATATAGTCAATCATATGCTCATGATACAAAATGGAAGCTTACCGAGAGGGTGGAAGCCACAGACGGTTTTGACTCGGCTGAAGCTTGCGGAGACTACGTTCATTAGTGTTGAGAACAGGGATGCAAACTTACAACATACGGAGGGAATCCAAGAGCGAGGGGCTGCAGCTGACGAAGAGGATACCTTAGGGTGAGGTACTGCCGCTGATGGCAAGGAAGACTTTGGAATAGGTAATTTCTTTCCAGTCGAAAATGGCTTGATCGGGGCCAGAGGAATGGTGGTATCAAGGACATCCTTCAATCCACTCATATCCATTTCTGAAGACTGTTTGCGTAACAGGGAAGATGATGGAGATGATGCAATGCCTTTTTTAGATATGGATGGAGGAAGAGGCGGTCTACTGGGAGGCTTGTTGGTTGAGGGCGATAGTTTCATGGCAATATTGGTTGAAGTGGTAGCTACTTTCGCAGCGGGCTCCTCGGCTGTTTGAATTTGAGACCGAAAAGAGGTGGGCATAGAGCCGCCAACATTACCAGTCGCCATTTTAGTGGCACTTGAACCACTTCCAGTGGCTGGCATATCAGAACCTTTGGCAGATTTAGAAGATCCAATTGAGACAGATGTACCACCACTCTCACCGCCCTTCAATAGTGAGGGGGCTACTTGACTATGAGCGTGGCGCGTTTTGGTGGTTACATAGCGGGCTGGTTTCTCCTCCATGAAGTCAAGAGAGGGTTGTTGCGTGGGTCTAACAGGCGGAGTCCCACGTATTGGATTTTTCTGCGCTGACGGCTGGGTAGTAGAAAGTGACTTGATCAATTGCGACACTGGCGGCGGTTCGTCGTCAGAGTCGTCGATCACAATGATCTCGTTTGATACAAGTGCTGACGGAACTGTTCTCCGTTTCAGCGGCTGTGGACGTAAGGCCTTGACCTGAATAGTCGAGGGTGGTCCGTGATATGAGGTATGGCGTTGTATCCTCACAGGCGCCGTAGGACGTGCTGGCTCGGCGTCACTATCGTCTGTTAACTCAATCACTTCTGGAGAACTATACCGTACTACTGAGACTGCTAAGAAAGTAAGTTTCTGAACAGGTCATTGCCATACATTCTCCTTAACATACTGCGTGGTTTAATCCCATTCGTCTGTCGCTCCTTCCCTTTACCCGAGCCCGAAAGTGATGGGGAACGGGGCGAAGGAGGGGTGGTCGAGCCCCCTAGCCTTCCATTGTTGATCCTACGAGCCAAGCTAGTCACAGCCGTTCCTCTGAAATGTCGACCAGGACGTGTTGATGGCCCAGGTTCGGAAGGGTACTGGCGATTTGAAGCCAAAGCCGCCTTGTGGTTTGATCCAGGCAGCGCCTTTTCTGAGGCTTTAGAAGAGTTCCCAACAACTGTACGTACGTGTAGTAAAATGATAATCTATCTGCTTCACTAAAATCATGAAAAGCGCTTAGCAGACTAACCTCCGTCATATTTTGGGCGTTTCGAATTTGATGAGGGGTTTTTAACCTTCCTCCTCTTGAGAGTAAGAGAGGACAATTCGTCTTCCAGGTCATCGTCAACGTCCGAATTGGAAGAAGGGTCCACTATTGTATAGGTTGGTTATGATAGGCTATGTTGACATTAGGAGCATTAGCTCACCTTGCATTGTCTCCCAGCCGGGCCCAGGCGATTTAGTGACCATGATAATCTCAAAGTAAGAGGAGTAAAGAGCTCAATGCGTTACCACCAAATTTGGGGCACGATGCACCTCAAATCAATAATTGACCGCTCTGCTTGATGGTGGCCAGGTGGTAGCAAGATGTATATGTTTGTGGCCAAATAAATCCTTCTTCTTGACCTTACCCTTGTAATTTTCGTCAAGGCGTTATCATGTCTTCCGTATTACCACCAACATATCGTCCATGGGATACTCTCTATATAATTTTCTTCATGAGCTATATTCCAATCATTATATGTGCGTAACTTGCAAGCATAGTGATTAAACATGAATTGAACTGAACATGTAGTCTTCGACTGTCTGGCGCTGTACCCCAAGGGTGTCGCGCCTCCAAGCCTCCTCTCCTTGAACGAATGGTATAAAACCCACTTCAACGATCAACTTGTCATAACCCAGCCTCCGTGGTTTCGTCTGTTCACGCTCAGTGAATTTCTATATCAGTTACCAGTCGCAGCGTGGGGTATCTGGGCTCTCCGCTTAAAGTCCCCCAAGGCACCACTACATATCTTGCTATGGGCTGTGATCTGTTTTGGAACTACTGTCACTTGTCTTTTTGAATTTTACCACAACAATCTTATGACTAGCCAGGAGAAGACGATATTGTCGGTGATGTATGGCTCATACGCTGTTATTTGTGCGTGTTCGCTGAGTTATCTGGAAAGAGTTTGTACTAATTCTTAATTGCTTGCAGTCGGTGCGATTGGTGCCGATATGTTCTACAGAATTCAAAAGATTCTTCAGGTTGCCGCCAGTGTCGGCGAGCAAAAACGGGTCCAATAAATATATCCTGCTTTCGCAGGTTAAGAAATTAACACTCTGAGACTTCAAAGACCATATTCGACATTCCCAACATTGCCTGATCATCGGCGCAGGTGGCCAAACCGTGCTTTGGCAAACATAGTGGGGGCTTGCGTTGTATAGACCATCATAATATACTGATTTGCGACCAGATAATGAGATGGTGGTTATACAACAGGTCTTTTTTAATGTAAGCATGGATGTCTGTGGCTCTCCGACGCGTTGAGAAAGAAACAGGCTCGGTCGGGTTCCCTTTCCAAAGGCGCTAGGTGTTTAAGAAATGAAACAAACAGAGAAGCAAGGGAGAACTTGGAGGAGATTAGCAATTTAACAACTAATACTGTACCATTTTAATCAGTTCGTTCGTCACGCGTCACAGGCCCCTCAAAATCGACCGAAATGTCACGCCTGTCCCGCGTCACACACAATCTGACCGAAACCATCCAACGAGTCCTGTAAACAGTCTTTTTTCTTGCTCTTTTTTGTGCTCTATTTACGTCTAATATAACTCTATTATTATTCCTCTCTTCGGAGTTCCTCTTTTTTCTGTGTCTCATGCCTGCCAATATACCCAATACACCATCCTTTGTTACCAAATGCAACTGGGTGACCGAAATTTCGGCTAGGTCACACATTGCCATCATGTTGGCCGAAACTGATATTTCGGTCAACAGGTCACACGTCACACCCTTGAACGAATTGATTAAAATGGTACAGTATTCACGCTTCAAGCGTTAGGCTTCAAGTACCTCCATGCTACTTGATACTCCTGTTTTTTTTCATGCCAACTAAGGCTACTATGCCTCTCAGCTTTCCGTATTCCATCCTCCAAAAGTTCTCTATCATCAATACGATGAACACATGGCGTTTTTCGGTAGTAGGAATCGCACGACCAATGTTTTACGCGACGCGACGCGATCTAACAATTTAATTGAGATAGTCATTCAAGTAAATGATAGGAGAGAAAATTGCAGAGTCATTTGTCCAGAGCATGCCAACAATTATTTGGAAAGGCCAGTCCGGCAAATAAAGCCTAGCAAATTGTTGGACGGGAAGGCCACAACAACTTGTCTTCACATACACCACAACATTCACTGCCAGTCAGCCTAGCACCCAGCACCTTGAGCAGTGAACCAGAGTCAGGCAGGAGCTCACGCTATTGGATTTCAATGATCCAATGATGAAGGCTTTATGATGGAGGTTTCCCAGGTGCCTGAAGCTTTGACAGTGAAGATCTGTCCAACTTGAATCTGCATACTAATATGGGACTGTCTTAACGTTGTCCCTAAAGGCTACGATGACCCAACCACTATTCCCCCAGGACTCAAAGATCACTCCAGATACACCACCTCCAACTTCCCCTCCGATAGGTTCCCAGTTACCTCCAGCGTATCCTGCGTACTCCCCATATTCGCCCCAACCTAGTTCTCAAAGCACCCCATATGGAACTATTGCACCTCAACAACAACCTCTCGGGACGATATCACACCAACAAGGAACCTACGGAACACTCCTACCACAACAACAACTTTTGGGTCCTCAACCGGCGCTACAACTACCTTTGAATTATCTTCCCCAACAGCAACTCCCCTTTGGCGCGCTACCACAGCAGCAATATCCTTTGGGTTCCTTTCCGCAGCAGCAATATCCTCTTGGTGCTATACCCCAACAACAATATCCTCTTGGTACTATACCCCAGCAGCAATTTTCTCCCCCGAGGGTCTACCCATCTCAACAGGTACCTCTGGGAGTGCATATGACTGGCCAAACAGCGCCGCTTCCTACGCAGGCTCAAATAGGCCAACAATACCAAGCCTCACGTTCGTATTTAATCTACTATGTCTCGTTATAAATTGCACCTAAACTTGTTGCAGAGTTCGCTCTATGCGCATCCGGAAGACACTCACGAACCTCAAAATTTGGCGTCCTTGGTATCATTGGAGCCATTGTGAGCTGTGTTATTTCCATATTTAAACCTGTGGGTACTTAGTGTCTGTATCACCACAAGGTATTCTTCCCAATCGGATTACTGTGTCTCTTGTATGTCTCGCGCTTGTTTCGGCTTTCATCTAGTTACTAATCAAGGATCAGTGCTGACAGGGAGGACGTTTGCATGAGATGTGGGGAGCGACTTTGAAGGACTACGGAGTATGGGTTTCACAGGGGCGTTTATCCATAGGCATGCTTGTATTTATTTCTGGAGTATACACTGATACATTATTATCATCGACTTGAAAAATGAGTCGGACGCACTTACATGGCAGGTTTACCACCATTCATTGCTTTGCATTTCGTGTCAGACTTGACTTGGTACATCAGTAAATGCCATCATATTTGAATGGTACTGTCTCTTCGTAGACCCATGTCACTCATGGTGTTTGTATCCCAATATGTCTAGCCTGACAACAACGTGGATTTCAGCGCCTTCCCGCAGCAGCTCTCCACCAAACTCCATTTACGATCATTGACACGCTGCGGCCTAAGATGGTCTCCGCAGCTGCGTCGGACACGGGAACACAGCCTGAGAAGCATTCAATATCCGCTCCACCACTTATAAAATCAGATCGAAGGCAAGATTTATACTATCATTTTCTTTTTCTGGTTTTGCATCACACATCTATCTACGCTCTTTCCAAATCTCATTCGCGATGCTGACAGACACAAAAACACCCATGATGCCTACGCCATCACATCCTGCACCAGCACCCCCTGCTTATATGGGCGAGCAGCCATCACAATGGTCCCAGTCATATCAACCTCAACCTGAATGGAAGCCAGCAGCTCAGCCCCCACAACAAATGGTGTCCGCAGCTGAAATCGGCGCACAATACCGTAGTGCCCGTACGTCTTTCCCCCCAACTACTTATGGGTAACATTTAAGGCGGTTGGACAAACAGAATTCGCACAGTGCGCACAAGGGAACCATGTACGAGAGAAAAAGTTTGGCGTTTGCGGAATCATCACAGCAGTTGTGAGTATTGGGAATACGTAGTGTTTCGGTTAAGACTAATTAACCATGCTCTTCAACCCATAGCTCCTCTTCCCAATCGGATTGATCTGCTTATTGTAGGCTAGCTTTCTCCTATCCTTCATCTTAATTCTAACATGTCTGAATACAGTATAGACACAGAAGATATCTGCACACGATGTGGAAATAAATTGTAATTCAGGTTCTTGACGAGGAATTCACTCTATTCGGACTATACACAATACCCTTCAGCATTTATATATATTTGTACTTCCGGCAGCATCACCGTTACCACACCGTTTGCGACAAAATGTTTCCCACTGTTCAGACTAATTGTGTAACCCTTTGACATAAAACTCGGGAAAAGTGGAAGACCTGGCCACAACGAAGCCGGGATTCCAACCAACCGGGTTTCAATTACTCATGACCTATCCTATCCTAGAAGTCTACAATAGATATGAAGTGGCAGTGTGCACTACAAGATCTACTCTGGTATATGTAAATAACATGTGTAGGTACAATGTTTGTTAGTGGTCATAAAGATGCGTCGCGATCGTAATTGGGATTCGTCTAAATCCGTCCGTCCGTTGAGAAAATAGAAGGCTTCATGTCATACGCCCGAAACTCTTGCCCTGCTTGTAGCGTCCGAGTTCTCCCGACGGCCAAACACATCCAATAACAGCATGATAGGCCATCCGATACGGCCAAGTGTGTGCCACATCATCGATCGGTTTACGAAGTGATTCTCCTGCCCTGCACCAGCGTTCTCGCGGCGGGGATGGCCTGGGTGAAACTGGAATGCAACGATAACCCATATGGTGATGATAGTCATAGGGATTGCGGTGGCGAGATACTGCCATACGGTGGCAAGACCGTCGGGGTTGATTTCCTGGACGTTCATACCGAAGATGGCCTGGAGATGGAATAGGTTAATTAAAATAAACGGGTAGACGAGAGGCAAGGCAGCGTACAGCGACGAGAGAGGCTGGAAGAAAGAACATCGTCAGGTAGGCAATTTGTTTCATGGCTATGGAAGAATAAGAGTGGAATTTAAGAGCTAAAAACGAAGAAACGCACCAGCACTGTCTTTAGCCGCAGCCTCCGCAAGTTCATGCATACGATGACTGTCTCGGATGTTGACGTTGCTGAAAACCTGTATATGTATACTGTGTTGAGTGGTTAGATCAGGAAAGGAATGCGTGAAGGTCGTACTAGGTTCATTACATTTCTGAGCCTCTTGCCTTGCATATCCCTACTCTTCTCGAGCCTTTCAATCTCACGCAGCAGGTTTTTGCACTCCGATCCCATCATCCGATTCGATTCCTCTTTTTCTTCCTTGGAATACAGTGATGGGTTCTCTAGAGCAGGGTAGGGTGTCTCAAGCACAAATACAACTGATTTTCGGAAATCCTCGAGAAGCGAGGAGTGATGCAGCAGGTGAGCTTGTATGACGTGCAGTTCCTGTGTTATCCATGTATCTTCAGTTTGGATGACTTGGGATTCCTGTACAGTTGTTATCGCTACTACCCTGGCTCAACTGAGACGCGGACATACGAGCGTACATATGTGCAGATATAGCAACTCAGATGCCTCGTCCCACGCATAGAGTGCGTACCACAAGATGGAGAGGAAGACAAAAGTGGGGTCATTGTGCTTGTTGAACATAGAACTCCAATATACTGAGTGACCTGCACCGTGTAACCGTGAGTGGAGTGACGCAGCAGTCGTAGTTTTGTGTTCTTGGCCAGGGTGGTAAGATATGATGGTGCTACCCGTGGGCGATCGTACCATGTGTAGAGCTAAGAGATCTGGGAGAAGTATTTGATCACCTAACAGAGAACTTTTAGCTCATATGAAGTTTGAAGAAACGGTGGTGACGGGGTACGCACGCGATCGGAGGACGAGAGGTGCTTGAGTGTCAATAGCCTGGTCGGCAGGTTCACGTTGATTATAGCTTATTGTACTCTCGGTGCTAGTACTCCATGTCGTGCTAGGTGGCAGAGTAGCAGAGTTTCTCATGGTGCGGATGAAGGTCAGGCAAATGGTGATATCTTTTAAAAAAGTTAATCGATAGATATAATGGACGGAAGCACACGTACGGTCCCCTTCGTTGGGTTTTAGCTCTTCCTGATACCTCGTCGGTATCCATCCCAGACACGACGAGAAGTAAAACGGCTCGACGTTGTATCTGCATTGACACTTGACCCAGATTTCCATGTACGTGAGTGCTGAACCTACTTTGTGCCAATCATTTGAAGAACCGGTCCAGTTAGGTTTTCCAGAAACATAGCTCTCAACCTGGTACCCGTTGGTCGCTAATAAGGTCGGTGAGGAAGAAAAACATGAGATTAAACAAAAAACGGACGGGCTGTCTCATGAATTCCCAATGTGCGTCTTTCTCAGCATAGGTGACCTTCAATTCGTCTGATGCGCTGAACCGCCCTTCCTCGTTGACGTCTACATAACGAACGACGCAGGTATCGCGTGATATGTCGACTATCTTGGATATTTTGCTGAGCTTTTGCTGTGCAGGGGTCCAGTTCGGAAACAATGACTGGGGATAACCAGACCAACACCCTTTGCATTTGACTGCATCAGAATGGTCACAAATTTCCGGGGCGGAAGGTGCGGGGCCATTATTCTTGAGCTTCTCGGCGTCTATCTGGGCCACGATGGTAAATGAAATTGGAATGAGGTGGTCACCAAGAGACCTACTTTAGCGTCGAGGTCAAGGAAAGGCCAAGGACCTTGGGTGATCGAGTATGATCCGATCGGTCCGATGAAGTTATAGCCAGACCAGCTCACCTGAAGGAGTACCATGGCGGTGGCTTGGTGCAGGAACTCGCGGAGGCATGTCTCCGGAGTTTCTAGGTCGCACATTGCGATAGGCTTCGAGGTCTAGTGTTCCTGTACGCGCACGCTGTAGGTGAGCACTTCGGCGAGGAGACTGCATCTTGCGACATGCAATGGTAGCGCCAAGTCGTCGTGTTGCCTCCTCCTGTCGTTTTTACAGCGTCTGCTGTAATAGACGCCCTTGCATTGTTTTTGGTGACACCAAACACGGCCCAGCCTTTTTTTTTCTCACTTGTCCGCATGTATCGGTGATGAAAACGTGCCTTTTCATCACAACCCCATGACTGCTAATATAGAACCGCCCAATCACAGCACTCACTACAACAGACTACAACGAATCTCTCAGATAATTTACTCCTCACCTGATCTTTGAACGCCTGTTTCCAGCTGTTTCCATCCTAAGTAATAATCTCTGACCATCCTCGGAGAAACGAGGCTGTTCACCCCGGGTTACCCAATCATTCCCAGTAAAGCCCAGCAGTTCATTTGGAAGGGGCGATATCGGCCACACCAGCACCCCCACTCCAGTCGGAGGTACATGACATTGATACTGTGTAAGTTTTGCTGAAACTCGTTATGACCCTGTATGACAATAACCTCATCTTATTTCACCCATTTTGCTGTTTTCATGAAACGGGATTTAAATGCATATCTCACAGAGACTTCCAAGTGCTGAACTCTCGTCGATGAAAACTTCACAATGATCACTGGATATGCCATTGCCACTTTAGTGGTCTTCATTATATCAATAATCTTCGTCATATACCCCATCTCGATTCCAATACGTCTTCCTTACATTGGCCACAAACACATTCCTATCAACCTAACAACCGCCCCGATACTTGCCATCGCAATTCTATGGGCTGCGCAATGTCTAGGCCCTACCCAGGTAACTTCGCTCCATCTACCGCCTACCCCGGTCTAATTAAAACCGACCATAATCAGATTAGGGACGGTATAGTGTGCGTTATCTTATAACAATTCTTTTCGCCCACGCAAAATCCATGATGAACTTTTGAAATACTCTCTAACACTTCATTTTACTTTCCACTAACGTGCGGTCTTACAGTGGCACTGATGGCGTCAAACCATACAACATCCTTATCCTCTTCTTCTCCCTTGCTTACATGGCAATCACCCTGGATATCACTGGCGTTCTTCAAGCTGCTGCTTTCTGGGTTAGCAATAAAGGAGGCTCCCATGGATATAAACTCTTCCTTTATTTTTATCTGATGTTGACTGCATTGAGCGTTCTGCTGGGGAACGATCCTGTCATTCTGTCTGGCACAGCGTTCCTTGTTTACTATACAAAAGTCACAGAGGTGAGATTCATCTCTTTCGTCCCGTTGACCCACTAACGTCTCCTGAAGCTGAATCCCATGTCATGGCTCATGTCTGAGTTCGCAGCGGCAAATACCGCGAGCATGGTACTCTTTGTAGGCAACCCGACCAACGTCGTCATCTGCGAAGGCTTTTCGGTCAACAATGCGGCATTCACCGCATACACCATCCTCCCATTCTTAGGTTGCAGCATAGCTTGTCTAATTGCGCTCGGGTTTCAATTTCGTAAATCCAAGTATATTCCTCGACGTCTTTCTGTGACTGAAGACCTTGACGTTCGGTCGGTGCTCCTGGATCCAATCGGTGCTTGGGTTGGAAGTTTTCTCCTAGGATCTTGCTTGGTAGTCATCATCATCGTCAGCTTTTTCCATGTCGATGTTTGGAAGATCAGTTTACCTTTCGCCGTGGCCAAGTTCATCTACGACGTTGGCTGGGATCACTATAGATATGCGAGGAAGATCCCAATGTTAGGTCAACGGCCCAAGCGCACGGGATCCGATGGATCGGATAATGTTACTACAACCGACATTCCACTAGCCTCTGTCAATAACGGGAAAATATTTGATCCCGAGGAAACCACAAACCGCACAGTTCCGATTCCTCAAAGCACTAATGTTACGTTTGACGAGACATCCCTGCCGCCCACGGGCCATACTACACGAGCAAACACCAGAAGCAACACCCGTGAAACAACATTTACCGGAAAAACTTTAGTCGATGAGCCCAGAACTCTCTCCTCTAAACCAACCCTTGGCCGCCTCCGGTCTCGTTATATCGCCACATACGCCCGCCTCGCATCTCACTTCCCTACCTTTTTCACTGCTCTACCACGTCTACCATTCGCCCTCGTCCCGTTTGCATTCTCTCAATTTATCCTCATCGAAGGGCTGGCACACCAGGGCTGGATAGAAGTCTTCGCCGTCTGGCTGGTGCGCGCGTCTAACAAGCAGATGTACCCCGTCATATGGCTCATCGGGGTCCTCGGGGTCATTCTTTGTAATCTCTCTGGCACTAACATTGGTGCCACTATCCTTCTCACAAAAATTGTCCGTGGGGCTGCTCTCGATGAACAGAGCAACCGCGCGGCGGCGATTGCGCTGGCAGTAGCAAGCAATATTGGTGCGGTGAGCTTTACATTTAGCGCCAGCCTTGCGGGGTTGTTATGGAGGCAAATATTACAGCAGAAAGGGATTTCCATTAGGCAGAGGACATTCGCCTATTGGAATACGCTACCTTTGATTGTAATGACGGCGGTGGGCCTCGGGATTGTGTCGGCGGAGATGGCCGTGCTCTATTGAGCAAGGCTTAGCGACTCCTTTCTCTTCAACCCCTTGTTCTTGTATGTACTGCCGACTTATCATGTAATAACCAAGCATCGTCCCATATCAACCACTTCACGATGCTGCGGGGAATAGACGATAGGTGGAACTCGGAGCATACTCCGGCACTTCAATGACGGTGGCGTTGCGGGGCTGGTTCCTATCTCCCCCTTACAAAATGTTGGAACTTGGAACAAGAACTTATATTGAACCGGTTACCAAGTCATGATCGGGGATAGCTGCATACTCAGGATGGGGCACCAGGGGCGAGATTCTGCTATATAGATACATTAATTTTTTTGCCTCATTTGACCCATCATTAGATTCAAGATTGATTTTCGTCGTTTCGTACCTCAGCGAGCTTAAACTGGTTACTACTCCACTGTTTGATCGATCGTGATAGCAACAACATCTTGAACACTCATCCACTGGTACAAGGTCCATCCTCTAAGCTGAAAGTCTCTGAAATTTTTTTACTGTATCAGTTACTGCACATGGTCTGAGACAAAGATACTGGCGTTCTGTCTCTAATATCGTAGCCAGACGCCGACTAGAACAGGGAATCAAATTCACCAGAAGCTGCTGGCAAGCTTACAAGAGGCCGGTGCTTGACCACGCGGTACAACTGGACATGGGGATAATGTACTACTACTATAATACTACCATATGTATCTTTTTTGAAATAGTTGGAGATCCTCATCTGCAGCGTCAATAGAGTCCGAGAGAGCGCGGCCGGGATAAGTGGCGCAGCAGGTTGGAAACGAGAACCAATTATCGGGCCATATCGGCGCCCAAAAACACCCTATCGAGATTCCGAGTCAAACCTTTGTCCACCGCGGCTCAGCCCTTCAGATAGTCCAATACATGTTTCACCCGAGGATTTTGGCTGCAAGTTTCCACCATACCTCTAGCTAGGCGCTCTAAGTTTATAGGAAAGACGATCAAAATTTGGCACATATGCTGGTATTCAATGCGTGTGTCGAACCCTCTGCTTTCATTTATATTGGGGGCGATAGTGGTGTAGATTAGACCGCAACCGTTTAAAGATAATTTAATATTGACGTAGAAGCTTCGCTCCGCTTGCAACCCAGAGCCACCGCAAGCGTTTGGTCAATATAGAATAGTATACAATCATATAGAGTCTTGTTGGTGACTGCAATGTTGCGCAAGTTCCGTTGCAGTCGGAGATCATGCGATATGCGATCGTTTCGAGCACTGAGGTTGACAAGTGAGGGGCGGCCGGGCGAAGGTGAAAGAGAGGCTTGGAAATTGGTGTAGATGTGAACCAAATGAGAACTGTACCAAAACTACAGCGAAGTCAGATGTGGTAAACGCATCAAAATGAACTCCGACGGACTCGGACTAAGCTCGAGCCAAGCTGCCAGGGTATCTTCCTGTTGCTTCACGATCATGACCGTGCACACTCCGCTTGACCCGTCTGTTCACTCTCACTTTTGCTCGCGGGCTATTGACGCCCAAGACGTATATCCCGCGGTTTCACAAGCGGCCAGGCCCACATGTTGTAAGAAAAACGAGCGAGATATATATGGATGTTGAGATCAACTTGATGCGCTGGCTGAATGACATATCGGAGTGGCGAAGGGTGAACTCGATGTAAACAGTTTGACAATTTGACAGTTTAACGGGATCCGGTAAGCCCCTATTCAAGTAGTCTAAGTGAAGATGTATAAGTAAAAGCTGCAGAGAACTTCCCAATCCAGCCCGCATACGGTGGAATCAGGTTTGTCGCCAAAGGATGTTATCATTTGTGGCAATAGTTGCACAGTTTTCATGGTATATTGGACGTTCAAATGATAGGCGGTCCGGAGCAATGCTGCGTATTCTTTCTCGAATCTCCATCTCTAGAATGTTTCGAAGATAATTAGTCGTAAATCTTAACACTGGCAAGAGACAGAGGCCGAATCGAGTAGTTAAACTTGAGGAAGCGGCCCGGTCGAGGAGGCTCTCGGACTCGCGTTGGTATATAACGGACCGAGACGGGATGTACTTCAGGGAAAACCTCACTCGACAAAGCTCTATCCTAGTATCCGTGCAATGAAACCATTGCCAATGCCAGCCACAGAATTCAAATACGAGTACCGTCGTAGATGATTGTTTCCATCAAGTCGCTACCATTTGAAGGTATATGAAACGAGGATAACCATCAACTCTGCGTCAGAGCCTCCAAAGACCGGCTTTGTGGTGTGTGGCGGGTTGACTATGACTTACCTCAAGCCGACCAGGCCGGGAAAAGAGGAAAACGAAAGGCCAAGACGTTGTCGGCCCCGCTTGTTTCTGCTGAAGTCCGACATAAGCCGCTTTCCAACACAGACGAGAACCACGTCAACGGTGGGTACAACAAAGTTTACAGGCCATAGATCAGGTGAGAGCCATAGAATCCATATTGGGCACAACATTCCGTACGGAAATTTGTGACTTTCCCAAGACCTGCCATCGATGGCTGCCGAGACTCAGTACTATTATTTGTAAAGAGTTGTTGCCTTTCATTTTGGTTTTGCGGAAGGCCGTGATGTGCTCCCAATAGCAACGAATTACTGGCCACGACAATTCCCAATAAAAAAGTTGGCTTGATGAGACTTCAAATGTAATAGAGCTTCAGATAAACAATGTGGATATCCACCGATACGCGATGAGTAAACATCATAACGCTAACCAGTAAAATCTTCTTTCAAGAGACTGTGCGTATTGTAGGCGCCAGTTGGATAAAGGTGTCAAGTACTCGAGTACTTCAATTGCAACGACAAGTCTTGACTCGGAAGGACCACTCTATTATACGCGGGTTAAGCCGATGGTGTTGTGGTGGCGCCGTGGCGGACCGTCAAGAGTTTGATCATTTCTCCCAGGTCAGTTCGGCGAACCAAGATGAACCCATCATGATGTAAAAGACCCCATTTAGACATCAAACTCCCACCAACTGATATGGTTCAATTGCACAACTTATTGTGCATGGAATGCAATAGGAGGAATGGGGGGGCAGCATGGCGTGCTCCATGGCGAGTGGAGGTACAGAAGTGGCGGGAATAAAGCAAGAGTCAAACAAGGAACAAACTTGGAGAGTGTCGGTCGTGATCGGATGACACGTGCTTTTTAGTTTTGTGCCTGACCTGGTTCAAACTGTCCTCTCAATTGGACGGGTCTGTAAGCGGGAGGAACAGCTATCCCCGCAGACCGATTTCTTTTCTCTCCCCCTCCCCTCCCTGCCTGTCTCCTGTACCCCTATCACGCCCGACCCCCCTGGCTACCTGCCATTTCTCCCTGAATCTCTCTTTCCGCCGAGGAAGTCTACACACACCTGTCATTGTGGACAAATCGGTTGGCACAGCTTATCTCTGTCTGCGCTGGAACACTCCTTTTCCAGCCGGTACCTTTTCTCAACAACACTGATTCAATTGTGCTTGTCCTCTACACTTTCCACTATTTTCCATCCTCTCGGTCGCGCTGGAAGAAGATCCGAATCGGTTGGTACCTATAGACAACGGCGGGAACGGAGAACATCTGGAGAAGGATGATATGAGTGAGAACAGGACTGCAAAGGAGGGCCAGCACAACACTATCTATGTGTCGTGTGACTTGCGGGACGAGGAGAAATCTCTAGGTATGTGTTACGTTCCTCACGTTATATTCAAGCCGCCCTGACATTGTTCTAGGCGTCAGCCCTAATCCTTCTGCCTCTAAGCTAGCCTCCTCTATTCTCACCCAGAGAGAAAGCGATATATTTGATGTCTTTGACCCCAACCTCGACAGCAACTCCGTGCTCGGTCCGTGGATGATTCACGAAGCACTATTTCTACTAATAATAGGTTTAGAGGATGACTCTCCATATCCGGAAGTTCGTTCCGCCGTTGCAAACTTCGATGACCCAGACATGCCTGCATCGACGCTCCGCGCATGGATTCTTGGTATCTGTTGGGCCTTCATCATACCTGGAATGAATCAGTTCTTCTATTTTCGATATCCATCTGTCGCAATTGGAGGCGTGAGTGGCATAAAATAGTATGACGATTTTGTCTCAACTCCACATCAAGCTCGTGGCACAGCTTCTGGTATTCCCCCTTGGTCGCCTTTGGGCACGCTTGCTCCCAAACATAATGATACTCGGGTTTGAGATTAATCCTGGCCCTTTCAGTATCAAAGAACATGTATGGCCTCCTCGCTATTACCTGGCCGATCGCTAACATTATTACCTTTACTGTCCGAAGGTCCTTGTTACTATCATGGCAGGAGTTGGTGCTACAACCGCTTATGCAACTGACATCGTCGCGGTCCAACGTGTTTTTTATTATCAAAGATTCCCAATGATTTGTAGGGCCAATTCAACCGTCCCCCTAGCCGCTTCTTGATAACCATAATTCTAAGATCAATGGTTACTCGTTATGTCCACGCAACTCATCGGTTTTTCTATAGGAGGGGTCACCCGCCGATTTCTTGTGGCGCCGCCTTCAATGAGTGTGTTCTTTCAAACTTCTTCAGGCATTGATCTGATGTTCGTGGGGTTTATAGTTTGGCCTAACACTCTTGTCTCATGTGCTCTATTCAACACCTTGCACTCCCAAAGCTATGCTGGCATCGGGGAGCATGAAGGTTTGAGCAGAGAGCAATATTTTTTCTATGCCTTCTTGGCCACAGTCGCCTGGTGTTAATGCCAATTTCTTTCTCATAATAATCTGGTATCTGATGCTGCATCATCAGATTTTATTCCAGGATACCTTTTTCAGGCGCTGAGGTATGTTCACACTTTGCGTTGAAAGTTCAAAGTTCATATTTCTGTAGTGTTTTTACCTGGGTAAAAATGATTGTCCCTTTTTGTTTCTCCATTTCTCAACATCTGCGTTAGGTATGCTGGGTGGCCCCGAACAACATTGTAAGCATTCTTGAATATTTCCAAACAACTTGTGGTATTTATGCTGCCGCAATACAGAAAATCAATCAGATGTTTGGCTATCGGAGTGGCTTGGGATTTTCGCTACTTACCTTTGATTGGACTCAGATCGCTTTTATTGGTAGCCCGTAAGAGTCTCACCCAGATCTACCTCTTTCTTGATTGACGACCTATCTCTCTCAACAGACTTGCGACACCCTGTGAGCCTCCCGTTAATTATCTCTTTTCGTTGACCTCATCTAAGATGTATAGGGTGGGCTGAGGCCAATGTCATGATAGGATTCTTCTTCTTCTATTGTGAGTTCTTCATTTAATTTACACTGCTACATAGAAGCTTACGTTTTCAAGGGTTTTTGACACCAATATTTTATGTTGGTGGCCGTTTCCAGCCCTCACATTTGTGCGCACTGAGACCCTGCCAACAGTACAAGAATGTGTGGTTTAGCCAGTACATGCCGTAGGTTTCTTATCTCCTCTGTTGTCGATGGTGATACCGATGTGGGCATAAGTATCTCTTCGCCAGATGCCTATGACAACACAGGCGGCATCTACAATGTCACACGAATTACCAACCCTGTAACTGGGACAATAGACCATGAAGCCTATAGAAAGTACGGACCTGTGTATCTTTCGTGCGTACTCAACAGTTAATCACATCTTCTCCGCTGATATGAGATTTTTTTTCAGATTAACATTCGTAATGTCCTATGGGCTCTCCTTTCTCTCTATCACCGGTAAGCTTCAAATTAGTAACCATAGGATCGTTCAATAACACTACTACAGCAACTATTTCACATGGTAGGATTGTACTACAAGTTCGTTTGAACATGCATCACTCAGTACCTGTTCACAGCTATCATACATTTCTGGAAGCCAATCAAGATACAGTTCAAGAAATCTCTCAGGGAGCAACCAGATATACATGCCCAGCTCATGTCCAAATACCCGCAAGGTTCGATTTGACGTTTCTTATCCATGCCGTAAATAAATCTTCGCCCGTACAGTTCCGGAATGGTACTATCTCTGTATATTTGGTGGGTTGTTCGATCATCAATCCTTGCTCTGTTCTGACATGTGTTCCAAAGCTATCACGTTTACATTTGCCTGCGTCTGCATACAAGTTTGGCCGTCGGGCATGACCATCTGGGCTCTTGTGATCGCATTGGTCATCTGTAAGACGGCTTTTGTCGAAGTGTGATGCCGTATAATGATTTTTCTTCCTCGCAGCGATATTATATGTGATACCGATAGGTAATCACACTCCCCTTCTAGCATGTTCTTTTATTGATGTTGTTAAGGCATGATCCAAGCCGTTACCAACCGTCAAATTGGCCTGAAGTATGTTAGAATAATTCCGCGGACAGGATAAGGGCCAGCAAACTGAATATCTTGTTGATAGTGTTATCACCGAACTCATTATTGGTTTCATGATACCAGGTGGGTGTTATCTGTTACTTTCACATGACATACTTCTGACAAGGGCTGGGATAACCAACCATTTATTCAGGGAAACCAAACGCGATGATGATGTGCGTTCTCACTCCACCTTTACTCCGCCTCTCCATTCTTGGCGATTAACCCAATGTGTCCTTCAATAGCTTCAAGGTAGGTTGCCCGGCTGTCATCTCAGTAATGTTGTTGATGATTGCCCTACTACTAGACGTACGGGTACATCACGATGGCTCAAGGCATGTCCTTTATCATCGGCTATCTTGAGTAAGGCAAGGCTGACAGTGCTCTGACTGTAGCTATGCAATTCACGGCGGACTTTAAACTCGGCCAGTAAGCTCCCCCCATATCATTACCCTATTTTTATGGGATCTTATTTGGGTTGGACGATAGCTACATGAAGGTAAAACTACTCCAGTTTTTTCACAATTTCATATTTGATGCGTGTGAGTAGGTCCCACCTCGGCCAATGTTTTGGTGTCAAGTACGTGACGCGCGGAGTCCTTTCTTCCGCACACCTGCTGACCTTATGCGTAGGTTGTTGCCACGATTGTAGCTGGCACCGCACAACTTGGAGTCGTAACATGGTGAGAAAGACCTCTGTTTTTTTAGCTTTTTCCATGTCACCGATGTGCCTAATTTGTAGGATGTTTGGTAATATACCGTAAGTGCCTAACCTTTCAGTGAAGGGTATATCCAACTGAGGGCTGTCAACGTGTAGTGACTTATGTAACGAGGAGCAAAAAGACAAGTACGTACCCACACACGGACAGTGTGAAGATGCTGATGGGTTCTTGTCCACAGTTTCACGTGTAACTCAACACGGGTGTTTGGCACTGCTTCCATCATTGTAATACCCCATGTTCCTTGACTTTCGTTACTTCCATATCTGACTTTTCGCAGTGGGGCGTTATCGGTCCCGCTTACCAATTTTCTAAAGGACAAATCTACTAGTAAGCCCCTACAACCAACTCATAGCTATTCTAATGCTTAAAATGTCGTGCAGTGGTTTGTCTATCCATTCCAGTTCAGCCAGCCACCTTGCCTTACTAACCTGTTCAACGTCTGTCAGCTTTGACGTTCTTCTTTCTCATCGGCGCTGCTTGTCCTGTTATCCTTTGGCTTATCACAAGACGATACCCTAACAGTATTTTAAATTATCTAAAGTAACCCCCGTTCATCATCGTTGTGAAGTAGAAAACTGATTGACTGTTATTTTTAGCTTTCCGTAAGCTATTCGATTCATTCAATGGTTCGTTTCGCAATACGAACTGACCTGGCTTCAGTCTCATCTTCTCAGGCGTGAGTCAAATACCGCCTGCAACAGCCGTCAATTACGTCCCTTGGGCAATCATAGGGTTCCTCTTCCAATTTGTTGTAAGGAGGAAGCATTTCTCTTATTGGGCTAAATATAATTGTGCGTTTTTGCCTTTCCCTCGCCTGGTAACGCCTGGTAACTGCACTATATGAAACTTATTCCGACCTTAGATGTACTTTCTGCGGCTTTGGATGCCGGAACAGCTGTTGGTGTAATTCTAGTGTTTTTTTGGTCAGTATCAGAGGTTTAGGCCAACGCAGATCATTGATCACCTCTGGTTCCTGTAGTCTGCAATACCCGCTCAATGGCTCTATTGGACGTAACACCATTCGCACATGGTGTGTGATGTGTTTTGAATCGCGGGGATTTGACTAAATACTTCTGTAGGTGGGGGAACCAGGTCTTTAGGAGGACCCTCGATTGGAAGAATATACCCCTTAAAACTCTGCCTAAAGGAGAGACTTTTGGGTATGTCCTGTGGTTTATTCATCTACACTGTGCTAACATGCAACAACGCTTGACCTAGCCCGAGTGTACGACTCGATTAGTCTTGACTTTGAAACAGAGACAGGCTGCTGTTAAACATTGTTGTATCATTAGATCATGTACCTGCTTCATAAATATCAAAATAGACTCTTCAGGGACTTTGTGCTCTTTCATGAAATGTTGTAATCATCTTTGGAGTGATGCCCTTGATACAATTTTCCAAGTATTGGTAAAGTAATGAACATTGCACTGTAATACATGTCCATTAATATTGCGGTGAACTCGTCCCTGCAGGGGTCAATGTAGCTTGTCCGTGCCCTTAGCTTACCACACATCACGGAGAAGAAAGGTAAGTTTTGCATTTGACTAGACTTGCTCTATGGTACATAGCTTAATGAGACGTTAGGCTCTAAAACACGATCGGCCCGTGCCAAGCTTACGATCACACTGCACAATCCCCTAAACGCCATTTTTAATTTGTCGCGGTCACGTTGTCGTGTGTAACACACTACCGCTAGTAAAGCAACCAACCATCTATACTACCAAGCTCCTTAAGGTGCAGATGATTGAAAAATCTGTTTGTTTCTCTCTAATCGCTATTCGATCCGTCGATATGGTAATATATTGCAGTGTTCACTTTACGCGTTTTCTAGGCAAACCCGAATGTAATTGTCGGAAATTTCCGAAATAGATAAAATCTCTATCTGGTTGCAATCCTGATTAGATGCCAGATTGCAATCTAATCGT